>JAFLJL010004751.1:0-12500 GCA_018398815.1 Conus ventricosus
AGACCTTTCAAAATACAGCAAAACCAACGAAGGTATTCTGCTGCCTTTATGCTGTTACCTATGTTAATACTGGAGCATCAACTATAGTGCTCTATCAGCAGGAACGAGTGTCGGTCTCTTAGCAACGGGCATAGGCGCACCCGCAGCTTTACCTCTAGGAGGTTTGTCTTTAGCTCTCGGCCTGTGTTCATTAGCTGTAAGTGCGGCTGGCAAAAAATTAAAAACTAAACTCCAAAAGCACACAGCTATGGTTCAACTAATAACGGCTAAACTTAGTTCGTTCAAACTGACAATAAATAAAGCGCTAGCTGACTCAAACATCACGGATGAAGAATTTAATCGTTTACAGGCAGATTTTAATGACTACAAAAGACAAAAGTTTGATCTTCAAAGAAAGGCGAGGACAACTTTTTCTCAACAGCCAGACGCCGAGCAGATAAAAAAGGAATGCTTAAAAAAAGTAAACGAGACATTAAACTCTGTTCTAAACAGCTCACATTAACAACACCAAAAGGTGTTTATACTTTAGTTTATGAGTCCAAGCGCAAAAAGACCGTCGATATTGATTCTGATTAAGCCGTTGTATTTTTTTTAATTTAAATAAATATGTTGGCTTAGAAAAGAAAGACAGCATGGCTAAGATATATGAAGGACAAGACGAATTTTTTGAAGGAATGCTTGAGAGAGAGCGTTTATCAAGAGCACTGAATGATATTGATTTAGAAGTCATTGATCCAGCAAACGTGCGGGCAAGCGTTGTACATGCTATTTCTCAAGTTCCAGGCAAACTAACAATAAACCCGCCAGTTAAAGTAATGTTAGCTGTTTTAATCGACTATGTAACAATAAATGAAGAAAATCTAGAAGTCTGGGTCTCAACTAAACAGCAGACTATTCTTTCCTCTAATGACTTAACACCCTGTTGGGCAGACGAACTGCTTGCACAGTTTGACGCTGCCGCTGAAGAAGCTAAAATGAGAGGCTCTGGTTGGTCAGAGGGCGAAGTCTTAGAGATTAGATTAAAACAGGCTAAGTATGCACCGATTGTAGGCAAGGCTTACATTCCGCTACCTCGGGAGTTGGTTTTAAAGAGAGCAGTTTTAAGCATAAAAAATTCAGACAACAAATGTTTCATGTGGTGTGTTCTTGCAAGGCTGCATCATGTCCGCGAACACGCAGAGAGAGTGACTAACTATCGGCAATACGCCAAAGATCTTAACTTCAATGGAATATCCTTTCCTGTTAGTGTAGACCAAATTAATCAGTTTGAAGAACAAAACAACCCAATAACTGTTAATGTATACACATGGGATGAGGAAACAAATTTGGCGCCAATTAAAGTGTCCAAGAACAGTCCAACAATAGGCGAACCAGCCAAAAGTCATGTGGACTTACTCCTAATGTTTTCGCCAGCAGGGCTGCCCCATTACACATTGATACGCACAATGAGCAGATTATTAGCGCATACTTCAAAGCATGAACATAAACAAGAATTCTGTAGAAAATGTTTAACAAGAATTCCAACCGCTCAAGCCGCGCTTGAACATATAAAACATTGTAAAAGTTCTGTAGACTGTAAGACAGAACTAACTACGCCCCCGCCAGGATCTAAAGTTAGTTTTAAGAACTGGAAACGGCTGCAAAATTCTCCATACGTAGTTTACGCAGACTTCGAGTCGCTTATTGTTCCTTATGAAGGGCCAGCACCACAAAAACTTCGAAAAACAGTCTTAATGAGTAATCATCAGATTTGTTCATTTGCCTTCATTATTGTTAGGTCGGATGGCGTTTATTCAGAGCCAGAATTATATAGAGGGCCAGATGCTGCAGAAACATTCTTAAAACGCATGCAGCAAGTGCGTAACGCCTGTTCTAATAATCTAAACTTATCTGAAATCATAATGGCGCCTGAAGACCAACAACAGTATGACTCAGCCACGCATTGTTGGATTTGCGGTTTAGAGCTAACGCCCAAGAGTGTAAACCCCACAGTAAGAGACCATGATCACATTAGCGGAAAGTTCAGAGGAGCGGCGCATAACAAATGCAATCTTCAACTAAAGTTTGATCCAAAGACATGGAAGCTGCCTGTATTCTTTCACAACTTGCGAGGTTATGACTCTCACCTTATAATGAAGCAGTAGACGATGCTTTTAGGGTGTCATGCATCGCACAGTCATCAGAAAAGTACATGTGTTTCACTTTAAATAACATGTCTTTCTACGACTCTATGCAGCACATGATGGGTTCATTAGAGTCACTGGCTATGTCCTTAAAGTCCTGCCCAATAACGGAAAAATATTTTGACTCAACTCTTGTTAGAAAGGGTGTTTACCCTTATGAATACATGAACAGTTGGGAAAGGTTTGACGAAGATACACTTCCGCCTAAAGGCGCGTTCTTTTCTAGTCTCAGAGGAAAGGACATCAGCGACTCCGATTACCAACATGCTCAAGATGCGTGGCAGAAGTTAGATTGTAAAACGATGGGAGACTATCATGACTCCTATTTAATGGCAGATGTATGTTTGTTGGCGGACGTCTTTGAAAATTACAGAAAGACCTGCATGAAACATTACAGTTTGGATCCCGCGCATTATATTTCTGCGCCGGGATGAGCTGGGACGCTTTCTTAAGTTTACTGGAGTACAGATTGATTTATTGTCAGATTTACCAATGATTCAGATGATTGAAAACGGATTGCGTGGAGGGATTAGTATGGTGTCGCACCATTACTGTAAAGCAAACAACAAATACCTAGATGATTATGATCCAAGTAAAAGGTCTAACTATGTCATGTATTTAGACGCAAACAATCTGTATGGATGGGCAATGGCGCAATCGCTTCCATTACGTAACTTTAAAATGTACACAGGTACAAATAATATTCAAAAGGCATTAAAGTGGTTGGGCAGTTTAACGCTGATCAGCAGCGTGGTTTCATTCTAGAAGTTGACTTAGAATATCCTCAGGAACTCCATGACCTACATAATGACTATCCATTAGCAGCAGAAAGTCTAAAGATGGATCCAAGAGAGCCGCCTAAACTTGTGCCTAATCTTCGAGGCAAAAAAAATTATGTCTGTCATTACAGACTTCTACAATTTTATTTAAGACATGGTTTAAAGTTAACAGCTGTTCATCGCATAATTGCTTTTGACCAAGAACAGTTCATGAAACCATACATCATGAAGAACACTGATCTTAGAACTAAATCCACAGATGCCTCAGAAAAAGACTTTTTTAAGCTGATGAACAACAGCTGTTTTGGAAAGACTATGGAGAATCCGCACAAGCGCAAAGATGTCAGATTAGTCACCAGAGAGAACGAAGCAATTAAGCTGACTTCAAAACCTAATTATCAAGACTTTAGAAGATTTCATGATCAGCTTTTTGGCATAATGATGAAAAAAAGAAAGTCAAATTGGACAAACCTGTATTTATTGGGTTTACTGTTTTAGAATTATCAAGCTTTTGATGTTAGAATTTCTTTATGACTACTTTAAGCCCTCGTATCCTGAGTCCAGAGTACTTTACACAGATACAGACAGTTTTGTTATAGATATCCCTACTGAAGACATCTATAAAGACATGGAAACCGAAGTGGCTAAAGGGCATGCAGGATGGTATGACACGTCCGATTATCCTAAAGACTCGCCTTTACATTCATCCGTTAATAAGAAGGTTTTAGGAAAGATGAAGGATGAATTATCTGGAAAGGTGATCAAGGAGTATGTGGGGTTAAGGTCAAAAATGTACAGTATTTCGAGCCAGGAGAAAATCATTAAGAAGGCAAAGGGAATATCCCGCAGTGTTGTGCAGTCAAACATATCACATGACAACTACAAAGAAGCATTGTTTGGCAATAAGACTTTTCATCATGACAACGTAAAACTGCGATCTAATCTACATGAGATCAACACAACTGTTGTAACAAAGAAGTTGTTAGATAGAACAAACACAAAACGTGTGTTTGTTAATCCAGAGTTTTCATATGCAATCGGGCACTGGAGAACCGTAAATTAATTAAAGCGGAACTGTGCCCGGCGGGATTATCTGCAGTTCTTCCTTCACAAAAGATCTTTGAGGAGCTGGTTGTTTTGTTGTGTCAGTTTCTCGTAAATAATACACGGGTGGATTCATTTTTACAATTCTTTTTATTTCATATGGATCAACACTCCAAACGGGATCTGTTGCCCTGATGCGAGTGTCCCCTTCTGCTTCCCCCGGTAAATAAAGGTACCTTACTTTTAAACCAAACGGTTAATAGTTTGCCGAATGAAAACTCTACTTCAGCAACATCTATTGTTTGTTTTTTGATTGCTTGTACTGGTTTTAACCCTTTAAATTCTTCATTATTCATTGCGCGCAAAACTGAGGGCAGTCTTCTAACCCATTCTGTGTTGCGAGAATTGTCAATAAGCTCTCTGTGATACTGGTAGGAGAAAAGTCTTTCGGCTAACTGTTTGTTAAAGTTTTCAACTAAAGCCTGCGATCTGTGAACTCCTGGAATGCCTCTTTTAATGGTAACTCTATGTTTCAACAATAATTGATTCACTTGGCCTTTAAATTCTTTTCCATCATCAACTTGAATCATGCGAGGATAAGTTAGTGGCCCTCGTTGGTATATCAGTTGTATAGCGACAGCAACAGCAGAAGCACTCTTTTGTGTTAATGGCTCCGCATCTTTGTATCTTGAAGCTATGTCAATGACTGTGAGTGCGTACTTAAATCTTTTTCGTCTAATCCTATCAGAGGGTAAATATAGAAGATCCATTTGATGGGTGTCGTTCGGTATTGCGTTCACAAAGTGTGGTCTCTGTATTCGTCTAGGCGCTGGTAAATAAATTTGCCAAATCGCTTGTTTAGATAACCATTCTTTTGCTGTTTGTTCACTGACCCCCGCCGCTTGGCTTAGCTTTTGTATTGCTGTGATGCCCTTCCAATATCCTTTGGGCGAATAATAGATTTTGTTCATTTTTTATTCAGCCAATATTATGTGCAACAAAATACACGACGGTCATACCAACGACAATAAACCCGATTTCTTGCATCTTTTGTTTTTCTGATGGTTGATAAAAGTCACTGAATTTTGGTGGGGGCAATGTCTCGATTGGTTTGCCTGTTACAAGATAATATTGTTTTATTGCTTGATCAACATTTTTAAATGTGTAAGCTGCATGCCCTGTTTTTTCAGTGTGTCATTAATAAAATCTAACTGCTCAAGTCTCTGCTTTTCATAGGCGTCTTGTGCAGCTGCTAGTTGCTCCATAGCTTTGTTATGTCTTTTTCTCTCGCCGTCATCCCGCAGTTTACTAAATGCGAAATTACTTCCGCTAAAAGCAAGCGCATTCACCACAGCGCCGCCTATCATTATTGCGAGTGAAGCCATTTTTTATAAATGTATTTTTTTCTTACATATTTATATTGTCTGGAATTATTCCTTGCTTAACTAGAAAATCTTTCGTAGCAAACGAAGCTGCAATGATAGCAATTAGCTTTGCTGAATCCTCAAAGTCTAGTTTGCCAAGATCTGCTGGTTTAATTCTTAACAGGCTTTTACCAAGCATTGAGTATCCTACACTTAGGCCCCCAACAACAGCAGAATGGTATACAAGGTTGGTAACAGTTTTTTCGGTGCTCATTTTAAAAGATAAAATAATTATAATTTAATAAAAAACATGAACAGTGATGATCTACTACAGCTACAAGGCAGCCTAAACCTTCCTGAACTTATGAATGACCAAGTTGATGATCAAGCTATTATGCCCAAAAAGGAGAGGCTGTATTCTTTGGCAGCGTGTGGAAAAACAAAACAGTTCCTCGGAACTGAATTCAGCATAGAACAGATTCAACAGATGTCGCCACAAGACATTTTAAAGTATCATAACAGGTATGAAGCGCAGCTGGGGTCTAGAATGGTGAAAAGTGTGGGGCAAACGGTTCTTAGTTTGTACACTAAACTAGTCAGTAGATTTGCCCCCATTGATTTTGAACAAGACTTTATGTATGATTTAACGCAGGATCCAGTTTTAACAAAGTCATTAGAGTCTCTAGGGTGTGATCTATACTACAGATTTGGAACATTGTTATCGCCGTTAATCATGGGATTAATAACTTTTAATCATATAGATTTTATTTCCCTTCAAAATGACCGAGCCAGAAAATCAGCAGAATCAGAAAACACTGAATCAGGTGGAGAAAGTAACCAAGCCAGAAATCAGCAGAAAACGCTGAATCAGGTGGAGACCATTAAAAATCCTGGGCGTGTTGAAGCAGGAAGAAATTAGCAGAGTGGAACAGACAAAAAAATTAATGTTACAGAATATAACTCATAATGAAAACATAACACCGCCAACGCCAGAACAAGTTGATTCAATGCCAGCTATAAAAACTCCATGTGATACAAGGGCACCAAAGTCTTCATGGAATATTGAACTTAAAACTGTTGCCATTTTTGGCGCCATTGCTGCTGCTGGGGGCGGTTATTACTGTTATAAAATATATAAAGAATGGCAACAGAAACAAAAGCAATCAAAAAAATCTGAACCGTTAAATACAGAAAAAGACAACTGCACGCCAAAACCGTCAACAACAAAAGATCATTTTGATCCATTTATAATGCAATAATATTTTAAGAACTTAATTTTAAATTTTTTAATAAAAATAGATCATGGCGTATTATAAAATGATGGTGTCAATAAATAAAGACATGGAGTCTATAAAAGGCATTTCCATAGACCAGAATTGTAATCAGTGCGGTTGCTTAGGGTGTAAAAACTTCATTAAGATCTATGCTGGCCAATTTCACACCAAGGGCGTTAAGCAAGACATCCTCATGATGACGCGTTTTTTGAGGCGTGTGTGTACTATCTTAGACATTTACTATTTAAGATAAAAACATAGATTGTATTTTTTTTGATAATTATAAAGATAACTTAAATAAGAACTTGTTTGTACTTAGAGGATGACTTAGTTATGATCTTAGGTTAACTTGGTAAGAACTTGATCAAGAACTTATTAAGAACTTGTGAATGACTTGAGAGGTGCTTTGGGGCAACTTGAGGATGACTTAAGGATGACTTAAGATAACTTGAGAATAACTTGAGGACAACTTAGAAGTGACTTGGGTAACTTCAGTTAAGAACTTGTGATAACTTGAGGTGTGCGTGCGTGGGGTGGGGGTGGGGGGGGGGGGGACGTGCGTGCGTGGGGTGGGGGTGGGGGTGGGGGGGTGGGGGGGGCGTGCGTGCGTAGGGTAGGACAAAACACACACAAAAAACACAAACAAACAACAAACAAACAACAAACAAACACACAATAGACAGGACAGTGCTTGTAGGAAAGTGAAGGGGGCTTTTTGTTGTTTACACTTGAACGTTGTAAATTCAGGCAGCCCGCCGAAAGCACTTATCACAGTCCTGAATCAATAATCACAGGATCTGTTTCAGTTCTATCGCCAACCACCCAAAGGAGAAATGTTTGCCAAGCGGTTACGCGTAACCGTTACTATTTTTTAGAAGCCCGTCATACTATCGTCAGTAGTCCAAACCCCACACGCAGGCCTGCACGCTGTTAACCGAGTGGCATGGGTAATATGAGAAAGGTAAATGACGGGGAGCAACACCTTTAAATGCTCTTAGTGAACGCCACAAACGTATGACGTGGGTCTAAAAATAGCGGCCGTCCCTGTGGCCTCAACAGCTAGCCTTCGCTGCTAGCCAGGCGGTTACGCGTAACCGTTACTATATTTAGAAGCCCGTCACAGCAGTTCAGAAAACTTGACAGACAGGTGGTTATATATAGCTGTTTCTGTTTTAGAATCCCGTCATTCCAATCGTCAGTAGTTCACAAAACTTGCCAGCATTAACCGTTGCTTTACAAGCTGCTTCAATCATTTTCAAAGTATCTTATATTTTCATGTAAAGCATTCTTTTCTTCCTCTGTCCACAATTCCGTGGTGTTGGCGGTGGTAATGGAGATTTTGAGCTTGTTGGAAAGTTGTAGCTGATTCCATGTCTTCCGCACCCAATAATTTAAATCTATAAAGTTGTTGAAAAGGTATTGTGATTCAAGAACTTTTTCTAACTCAGAATCCACACTGTCTTCTGAAACTGGAGCTATATTTTGTGCCATATGCAAACACTTCTCTCACAGAAAAGCACCACACGTCCGTTCACCACAGCACCACAACACCAAATGACGAGATACTCAAGGCCCGTTGTCAACAACACTAAGTGCTGGGCGGATGTGACGTCTTTTTAACTATCACATGATTAAATCTTGACTTATGATAGGTGAATGTAAGAAACATGTCTATATCTGTTTTACCCAGGCGGGAATGAGTGAGCAAGATCCTTTCAACCACTTATAGAAATCTCGCTATTCAGAACTGCATGCAATAGAAATCGATCGCTATTCATAACTGCACCCTCTATTAAGAGAGGGCCATTTCAATAGGCTTTTGAAAGTCATTGAATTGCCTGCGCGGCAAGCGAGGAGGTATGGTTTCACTTCAGCGCACTCGTGTGTGTGTGTGTGTGTGTGTGTGTGTGTGTGTGTGTGTGTGTGTGTGCGTGTGTACATACTTTGGTGTGTGTGTGTGAAGAAGTGGTAGATAAGAAGAAGAAATATGATTTCTACTTTTATGTCAAAATTTAACTCAGTTTTAAAAGACTTTAGTTTTATTTCACATGAAAGACAGAGACGCATTTGATGAATGTTTGCGTGAAAATGATGTTATTGAAAACGATCAAGAAAAACATAGGATTAAGCAAAAACTAAAATCTGAAAAGTTTAGTAAATTAGTATTAAAAACGGATAACCCTACACAGTATGTTTGTTTGTAGATAATCGTTATTTTTTGGTTATTAACGTCTTACTTGTCAGAGAACAGGAAAAGGCGGCTTTTAGGCCACTTTCGCCCAAAAACTCGGTGGAGGAGCAAGTGGCTTAGAGTCGGCATATTACTGTTCTCTACAGTCTTTGTGCTTTGGACCTTGGGGATTGGATGACTTAATCTTGGGGGGTCATGGTGTTTTTTTATTGTTTTTACTATTACTGGCCCAGAATTATGTCGTTTTTCCCAACCTTCTGTTCATTGCCGGCCACAATGATTTCATTGTTGTAGTTTATTATTGTTCCTACCTGGAGTCTAAGGTCAGAAGGTAGCATGTATAAACCAGTGCCAACAGCAAAGTCTACTTTCGATCTTGCGTATTGTAAAACATTTTGGTACCTTTTTATACTTGAATCTAAATCAACTGTAGAATTAATGGCGTCCTCTAAATTTGCTAAGTATTGTTTTTGTGCATCAAAGCCAGTAGAAGAATCAGTTATGCTCGACCTTGTCTGTGCTTGCGAACCTAGCAAAACCAAACGTAAGTACGAATAGAGTCGTTTATTCGTACTATTCCGCTTGAGTTAGGCCCTCAGATGTGTCTAAGATAAATGTTGTCCATGCTGTTTTTGCTCTTGCTCTATGGACCCGAGGTGAACACCTGTGCCTGAAGAGAAAGATGTGTAAGGAGGATTCCAGTCATAGTTATATTTTCTGTGCGCGCCCCAATAATAAGGGGTGCCTAGGCCATGATTAAGATCCGACTTTTGTCTAAAGTCTGTCTTAACATTAATATTGAATTCGTTACAGATTCTTTCAAAAGCCTTCATGTCTATTCTGTTGCTAAATGGATTAACGTTTTGTCATTTGGTAATGGCGCTCGCAGTTCAGTCAAAATACGTCTGAAGGTGTATAAAAATGAAATCTGTACACTGACCTCACCAAAGGATCAGGATGATTTAAATGATTAGCATACGATACTCCCACCCAGTTGTTGCACAAAACACAGCAAAGTTTAACTGGTTCTGATAAAACTGCATCGGATGACTAAACCACACTTTTGCGATGTAGTCTTTTTATAAGGGGGGTTAGATATCTGCTTAATGGAGTACTCACCTTTTTATGAAAAGTGACAGTCTGGGTCACAGCAATGTCAAGAGTATCAGTTGCTATATTTTTAAGATTGTAGTGCGGCCCAACAGAATATTTTTGCATTCTTTAGTATATTTGACGCACTCATTTTTATTTGTTTAAAAAATGTTTGTAACATAACAACCCAAGACAGTCCTACGGATTTAGAACATGCTGTTGAGAACGATTGCGGAACCAAAATGGTCGCATCCATGAATATTTTACAAAGTCCTATGGTTTAATATAACTGAATCAAAGAATAATAATGCGATTCTAATAAGTTGACAAATCAGGGTCCAAAGTTGACCAGGTAATCATACCTGATGGTTATTACGGGTTTTGCTCACTAAAAGAAGCAATGAGTAACTTTGACATTACTCTCAAACTCAACAATGCAAATCTAAAAACAATGTTATCATTCAAACCTGAAGAAGAAGTAGTACATTACCTTTTTGATGTAGAGCTAGCTAAAATGTTAGGCTTTACAACTGCTAATCAGCCTGTTCATAGTTTTAGAGTTACATCAAACAAAACTACTTATGAGGGAGAAAATCCGCTCGATCTTGCAGTACATTCATTACTCTATGTTCATTTGGATGAGCTGAGCACTGATGAAACTTATATGATGGAAGGACCTCAACTGTTTTAAGAGCTCTTCCGTCAGGGAAAGCTGCATATTGCGATTATGAAATTATACAATTCCCTAATTTACAGTTTAAAAGATTAGTTTGTGGGAGGGTCGGATCATTTAATATAAAGATCAAAGACAAAACGGGGGAAGTCGTAAAATGTGATAACCTGCACATTGTTTTGGAAATAAAATAATAAACTGTACTAAAAATGTCGCGTGGACCAGAAGAATCTGGAGTTACATTAGCGCCTGTGAGGTGTATAACTTTAGAATTAAAAGACCTTGCAGACGTTGTGGACTTTGAACAGAATGGTGAAATAGGCACTTTGTATGGTTTTGAGTACACTAAAGATGGTGATTATAAACGCAAAGAGGTTGGCGACAGCAAAAAGTTTCCTAAACTAGAACAACTGCGCAATCTAGAAGCAAATAATGTTGGCCAGTATGAATATAAAATAGTTCGAAAACCTGACCTCAAATGGCATTTAGAACCATATTTAGAATGGGAAATAAAATTTGAATTCATAAGCCCATTTACATTTTTTAGCCGCCAAAAAAGTTTCAGAAAAGCATTCAACTCTGGCCCTTTACATGTAAGTCTTATGCCAGATGACAAATAGTCGGAAAGAGATTTGAAATAAAGCCGTATGGGAATAAACAGTACATCCTCCACAGAAGAGAAACGGTTTTAAAAGATGCTTCTACAAAATTACAATTCATTCCACAAATGAAATTAGGAGATGCGTTCACAATGATATTTGAAATTTCTGTCTTAAAAGATGTAAAGAGGGATGGGGTTGTGGGCGTTAGTGACGTCCTTCTAAAAGGAATTCTAATTAGCTGGCAAAAACTTAGACGTTGAAAAACTTAAAGTTACCGTCGTCATTCTTTACAACGGTGAGGATATTAAGGTCATAACAACAAGCAACAAAAATCAATATTAGTCTAAATAGAAGCAATCTTACAGAACTAAATTGGATTAATCTTACACATTTAGACCTTATAGGATTTTATTATACTGAACAAGTTTTAACAGAAGGTATGATAAACATAATAACTGGATTAGATTAAATTCTATTATAAAACTATGGAGCAGTTAAACTTTATGACAAAAACCCCTCATTGTTCATTAATTTGTGGACAAACTGGTTGTGGAAAAAACAATATTTATCCTCGACCTGTTACAAACAGTTTATCGTTATAATTTTGATCATATTGTGGTTTTCTGTCCAACACTTGAATGGAACAAAGCATATCACGATAGAAGGTTTATATGGACAGATGATGAAATATATTTAGTTAATCCTAGCAATAAACTGAGTGAATGTTTAGAACAGTTTTATAAACTGTTTGAAGGAACGCAGACACTATTTATTATAGATGACTGTTCAGCAGAAAGAGACATAGTTAAAAAGAGAAAACTTTGTCGAAACTAGCTTTCAGTGGAAGGCATGCTGGGATAAGTGTGTGGATTTTATGCCAAAAATATAACTCAGTTTTAAAAGACTTTAGAGAACAGTTAAAGACTGTAGTTTTATTTCACATGAAAGACAGAGATGCATTTGATGAATGTTTGCGTGAAAATGACGTTATGAAAATGATCAAGAAAAACATAAGATTAAACAAAAACTGAAATCTGAAAAGTTTAGTAAATTAGTATTAAAAACGGACAACCCTACACAGTATGTTTGTTTGTAGGGTTTACTAGTCAGAGAACTAATAAATACCAATTCCTGACTCAAACCACCCGAAACTTTGTTGAGCCCTCTCAACACGCTCTTCAGGTGGTTCACGCTGCACTACACTGCACTGCGCTGCACTGCACTACACAACCCTGCATACACAGCACTGCCCTACACAACACTACACTACACAGCACTACACTGCACTGGATCGCAGC
>JAFLJL010004752.1:0-15312 GCA_018398815.1 Conus ventricosus
AAAACTGACCGCGCACCAATTGTAGTCCACACGTTTGGCAGCGACTGGTTCCACCACTGTATCGGGCCGAACGGGCAAACCTTGTTACCAACAGCGCAAGATCGATATTCGACAGCTATCTTCGTATTGATCTTACAGCACAGAAACTGTCAGGTGGTGTCGACGGGTCAGTGTCTGGACAAACCGTTCGACGTCGATTGGAAGTATCAGGGCTCAATGCAAGACGCCCTCATGTTGGCCCCAGTCCTCCCCCGTAGACACGTCAGCAACGCCTGCAGTGGGCCAACCAGCATCTGCCATGGACACGACGTCAGTGGAGAGCTGTGCTGTTCTCTGACGAAAGTCGCTTCGCGTTATCTCATGCTGACGGGAGAATGAGAGTCTGGAGGTGTGTCGGGGAACGCTACGCCAACTGCTGCGTGTTTGAAGATGATAGATGGGGAGGGGGCAGTCTGATGGTTTGGGGGGCATTCAGTCATGACTACTGGACACCTCTGTACTTTTTTGACAACCATGTGAATGCCAACACGTACCAGCAGGTGCTGCAGAACCACGTCGTCCCACTGTTTGGCCAGCACCCGGAGCTGCAGTTCTTCAGCATGATAATGCACGACCCCACACCGAAAAGAGCCACTGCTGCGTTTCTCCAGGCGAACAACATTGCCGTGGTTGCCCTGGCCATCTCTGTCCCCTGACATGGCTCCATTGAACACGTCTGGGGTGAGCTGGGGCGTCTTGTGGCCCGTGGAAGACGTCCACAGACTCTCGATCATTTGAGCGCGCACTGACCGAGGAGTGGGATGGACTGCCACAGGCGTTCTTGCACAACCTGTCTACTCCATGAGGAGGCGCTGCCAAGCGTGCATCGGGGCAAATGGCGGACACACTCGGTATTAGAGCTCGCGGACGGACATGCTCGTCGTGGTGTACTTTTTGACAGGGACCCTAGTGAAGTCACCAGCTAATTTCAGATGAATTCGGCCATTCTTGTCAAGAACAGACATTTTGTTAATTGAAAAAATGGATGCGTAATCAAATATGCTTACTTTCATTAAATAATTCTGTACTACCAACGTTGTCTGGGTCTTTGGCAAGCGGTGCGTTTTTAATGTTGTTCAGTATAGTTACCAAATGGCGGTGTGGGCGAGGTAAGAAAACGGTCCGCTCCCAATCAAATGAAGGATGGCAGCCGAAAACCGTGACGGTCCCCAATGAAGTGGACTCCAGGTCAGGGATGACCTAAGGTGCTTCTTCCAGCTGGCAGGGATAGGGATCCCACAGGTTACAAGCGGAATTCTTTCCTTCCCACCGAAGGGTGAAAGACAGTTCCACGCAACCCACGTCGAAGTGGATTCAAGCAGGAAGGCTCCCGCTGGCAGAGATAGAGATTTTCCGACTCCAAAGTTCGTAAGCGAGTTTCCACACCACTCGCCAAAACAAGATGGCAACCAGTAACAAAACAGCTCAGCTGTGTCACCTGACATCAGCTGATGAACCACGTGGAAAACGATAAAATAGAAAAGAAGCCTTAAAAGAAAAAATGAAGATAAGTATTGGAGGATGGGAGCAAAAGCACACGAGCGCACCGGGATGCAAAAATAAAAAAACTGGTCAACCCCCGGCCCAAATTGGGAAAGATGTCACGGCACACTCCACTTTATATCAGTTTGGGAAAAAATTTAATTTATTTCCCAAAACGAAATATTTACGCCGGACCATTCTTTGGTTTCAATTTTAGTTAAAATTTGCATTTTTTGTGCGCTCCCTCTGAATTTTCCACTAATGGACAGGTCCTTTACGGGGTTTTTTTTCCTCCTGAGTTCAAAACCACAAATCCAACAATTTTGGCTGAGTAAAAGTTTTTGGGTCTTCGGGCGTATTATGATTTTAGAAAATTCAATTATTAAAACTCATTGCACTTGCGCATGCGCTGTAAAAAATTTTCTAGCCGCTTTTTGGTCCCTGAAAATTTTCGGCTTAAATGAACCCACCGACCTAACAATAAAAAGGGCAAATGAAAAAAAACTGAATTACTCTTTAAGATTTTTTTTTCAATTTTTTGTGGCCGGGCCCTTTCAAAAGGGAAAAATAAGGACTCGAAGTCTGCGTAAACCAAATTGGCTCGTTTGCAGTCGTTCCATTTTTTAAAAACTAACTTAGATCCGGTGGAGGCGAATTATTTTCTTATACTTACAGAACTTTACAATTTTTATTTTTTCACTCGCGGCTTGCAAGAGGGAAAATTCTTGTTAAACTTTTTTTCTCAGATTCTTGTTTTTAGTGTTTTTTAAGTATGCCCAAAATCCTCATTTGCTAAAATGTTTAATGGGGTAGCCCGTTGGTGAACATCAGTAGTAAGTCAACATGATTTTTGTCTGGTTCGCCAATCGTTGGACGTTTTTTGGGACATTTTATTAGTTGAAATTTTGTTTCCTCATCCCAGTTAGACATTAAACAGTTTTTGGTTTTTTGCCAAACTGACAATGGAACCACCAAACGGAAAGGGGAACCCACTAAATTAAGATCTTTTTGGGTAAGGGTGATAGTTAGACACCTCTCTGCTTTTTGGGGACGTGAGCAGCCTTGCAAAACACACCACATAAAACATTTTTGTCTTATTCTTTAGTTAAACTGCTTTTTTGCAACTAAAGCGGGAGGAGGGGAATGAAACCTTGCCTAAAATGGGTGCATATTTAACTGTTTAACTGATCTCTAAACTTCGCCCCTGACCAACCAGACCTTCTTTTTGGCTTCTCAGCGGCACATCAAACTGTGAAACATTGGGTCTCCCAACCGGGATTTAAATCTTTGCAAAAGAAAACCGTTGTTTAGTTGAACCCAGACTTCTAGATTTTCTTCATTTTTTTTACAATCGATTAAAACGCAACATACTTTAACTGGCGTCTATTTATTTTATTTGGGAACTTAGAAATACATGAGAAACATTTTGCCCTACGCTTGCTGGTTCAATACTTCAAATCAATATCTTCAGTGCTCTGATAAATTTCTTGCTTGCTTAAAAGAATTCGTCTGGACCTTCATAAAATTTTACCCACTGATTTTTTTTCAAACCCAAAAATTTATTAAATTAAAAAAAAAAATTTAAATCAAAACAATATCAACGGTTTTTTTTTGTCTTGGACTCATAAACAAATATAAACACCCTTTGGGGCGTTGTTAATGTGACTTTTTTAAACGATTTTAAATTTTTCGTTTACTTTTTTTAAGCATTCCTTTTTTATCGCTCGGCGTCGGCTGTTGAAAAAAACTTGTCCTCCCCCTTTCTTTAAGATCAAATTTTTGTTTTTTGAGTCATCAAAATCGGCCTGAAAACGTTTAAATTCTTCATCCTGTTTTGGTCACTACGCTTTTTTTATTATCGCTTAAAGGAACAAGTTTACTGTTATAGTTGAACCATACTTGTGTTTTTGGATTTATTTTTATTTTTTCTAAAACACCTACGCTAATGAACACAGCAAGAGCTAAAGCAAACCGCCTAAGGTAAAGCTCCGGTGCCCACCCTTTGCTAAGAGCCAACACTCGTTCCGCTGAAAGCATTAATCGATGCTCCTTTTAAACATGGGTAACAGCATTAAAGACACAAATACCTTCTTTTGGTTTTGCTGTATTTTGAAAGTCTTCTCTAAAACTTCTGCATTTTTGTAATGTTTGTTAATCTAAAGGTTTTTATCCCTGGGTTCTACTACTCTTCTCTCGCAACTCGGGCGCTGTAGTTTTTTGAAATGCTGAACAGACAGCTTTTTTAAAATAAAAAAATTTATATGTATATTTTCTAATCTTTTTCTTAATTTTCAGCTCCCCATCATATATTAAAACAAACACTTTTAAGGGGTTTATGGGTTTCTTCTTTTTACAATTTGAATTTTATTTTTCTCTAACATTTCCCCGCTTCCATTAACGATTATCCTCCTTGACCTTGGGTCAATCCATAAACCGTATTTCGTTGTTAAATAAGACCCAATCTAACGCTGTAAGATGCAGATCTTTAACACAAGGTCAACTGCCCGGTTCTACACCCCCCGCCTCCAACATTTTTTCTTTTTTCATCAAATCTGAAAAGGGTTAAGCCCCTACGAGTTTTGGGTTAGACACCCCAATTGTACATTGCACTTTTGTTATTTTAGGTTTTAAAAATTTTTTCAGTTTGTCTTTCGAAGGTTTTTTTCGTTTTCACACAAATAAAATCCCTTTTTAACACTTGCTGTGGCATAAAACTAAAATTTTATAGTGCGCCTTGCTTTTGGGATATTTAAATGAGATCACTCTTTCAAATATATTGCTAATTTTGATGATATTGTTGCTCAATCAGCCTTGCAAATTTGGGGTTTCTAACAACGTAAAACCAACGAATTCAGAAATGCTGAACTTTCTTGGGTGTCTGATGATATATAACACTTTGTATTCAAAAAATTTTGTTCATAGACAACGTCTTTTAATCCCCTTTGAAAATGGGCATGCGTTTTTAAAAACCAAAACTAGGGTATAAAAAAGCGTTTTCCATACCATAACAAGGGCTAAAAACCCTTTTTTCGTCTTTAGCTTTGCGCCCTATTCTAGTTTTATGCTTTTTTCTTTTCGTTTCCTTGAAACGCAAGATCACCCTTTCATTCGCGGTTACCAAATCAAAGGGCCTAAAAATATTCCATTTTTAAAAATATTTTTTGCCCCTCAAGTTTTATAAATTTTCTTAACGATTCCCGCCCCAGATTCGTACAACCCCTGTTGGGTCTGTTGTTAAGCATTTTCTATTTTAAAATAAGCGTGCAGACCTGGCACAATCCTTCATCCCTCCTAGGCGGAAATTTGACGTAAAATTTTGATCTCACCCCTAGTAGATGGATTATTTGGAACAAAATTTTCCGCTATTTCCCACCCAAAGGGGTCTTTCTCTTTTATGCGGGTCAAGAAAAGCCATATTTTGTGACATTTTTTATAAAACAAAAAAAAAAATTTATTATAAAGAAACATGGGAGGAAAAAGAAGGGGAAGAAAATTATGATGTTTTGATTTTGGAGACACATGATAAACGGGTCCTTAATCACCCCCGCGCCCCATTTTCGATGAATTTAGCAGAAATCGCGTAAATAAAAAAATAAGGGGCCCAATCATTTTTAAAAGTTTAGGCCTGAACCCCCCATGTTTTTAACCTTAATTTTGAATAAAAAATTCCATTTTTATTAAAAACGATCAAAACCTTTTACTTTCAACAAACAAACCCCTCAAAGTTTGTAAAGAATACAATTAAACAAAGACTTGGGTGGGAATCGAAAACTCTTGGGATTGCTAAACCAAAAAATTAGATGGGAATTGCTAAACTTCAAAACACCCACAAAACTTCCAACAATAACCCAAAGCAAAAAATGGAACTTAAATTTAAGTTTCCAACAGCGGGAATTAATAAACAGAAACCATTTTTTCCGAAAAAACACATTAAAAAATTAATGATTCCCCCTACCCCTGCGAGAAAAAACGGGCCCCTTTTCATGCTTTGAGAACATAGGCGAATTAAAAAAACAATTTTGAAAACTAGTGAAATAGAAAAGCATATAAAAAGAGAAAAAGAAAAACCGTTAGGCTGATGACCCAAATTTGGGCAATATTTAAAAAAGAATAACCCAAAACTAAAAGATCTTTAACAAGAAAGACAGCGACTAGAAGGTTTTCACTAACCGGAACAATTTCGAACCAAGTGGGAAATAAGAGAAAAAATCCAAAATTTTATATGAAAACACAACGCAGCAAACGAAAAGAACACTGTTTAGAGGCAAGGATCACATTTTAAGCTTATAACGGCCTTAGGGGTTTTCAATAAGTCACTGGTGATGGTTTTTAAGGCGGGGGTGGGCTGGGGGCAGTGCCTCCGCCTCCACGCCTCCACCTATAAAACATGGGTAAAAAACACTTGACACTTTCGGGTTTATTAAAAAAATTACCGGGAAAGCCGGGGGCTTTTCCCGGATATTAGGGGGGGTTTTTTAGCTGGGTTTTGTCTACTGCGGGCAAAGTAATTGGGTTTATGGGCCCAGCACTTGAATTAGTTCTCTTAAAGTCGGTTATTTTTTGAAAATAAAGACCAAGAAACCCAGGGCCATTAATCCAAGAACAAAGGGGCTGTCTTTTCAATCAGGGCATTATTTTTTTTTCTTCTTCAACCCTTCGGCTTTGGGCCCCAGGATTGGAGACTTTTTCTTGGGGTTTTTTTTATGCTTGCAATATTACTGGGTCAGAATTTTTTTCGTTTTTCCGCCTTCTGTTTATTACCTGCCACAAGGATTTCATTATTTTAGTTTATTTTTGTCCCATCTGGAGCGAGGCAAAGGCAGCTGATAAACCAGTCCCAAAAGCAAAGTCACTTTTTTTCTTTGGGATTTTAAAAAATTTTGGATCTTTTAAACTTGAAGGTAAATCAAATGTAAAATTTTGGGGTCCTCTAAATTTGCTAAATATTGGTTTTTTTTGATCAAAGCCCTAAAGGTCTGTTTTGCTCGATCTCGTTTGGCTGCAACCAAAAAAACACCAAAAGAAGTACGAACAAGTCTTTTTTTCGTTCTATTCCTTTTTTTAGTTTTGCCCTTAGAATGTCTAAGAAAATGTTGCCTCTGTTTATTCTTTTCTCATGACCCTGGGGAAAAGCTGTCCTGAAGAGAAAAAAAGTGAAGGAGGGTTCCAAGATGATATTTCTGTGCCCCCCAAAAAAAGGGGGGCCAACCTGATTTAAAACCAACTTTTTCAAAAGTCTTCCCTTTAACATAATATTAATTCGTTTCAGACCTTTCAAAAACCTTTATTCTATTTTTGTAAATATTAAACTTTTTTCATTTGGAATGGGGCTTTCAGTTTTACAAAATACGTCTGAAGGTTAATAAAAAGAAAACGTACACGCCTCACCCAAAAAATCAGATGAATTAAGTGATCACATCACACTCCAACCCAGTTTATCACAAAACACAGCAAAGTTTAACTGTTCGATAAAACGCACGGGTGACTGAACCACACTTTTTTGCGATGAGTCTTTTTTAAAAGGGGGTTAAAATATCTGCTTAAAGGCGTACCACCTTTATTTTAAAGGGGTCATCTGGTCACAGAAATGACAAGTATAGTTTTATATTTTTTGATTTTAGTGCGGCCAAAAGAATATTTTGCATCAGTAATTTTTAATAAATCATTTTTATTTCGGGTTTTAAAAATTTTTTTTAAAAAAACAACCCAAGACCGCCTCGTTTTTTGACAACATTGATAACAATTTCGGGGCCAGAAGGTTGCACTTCATGAAATTTTTTACAAAATCGTATGGTTTTTAAAATAATGAATCAAAGAAAATAAAAATTTGAAAAGTTACAAATTAGGGAACAAAGTTACCCCGTTACAAACCTGATGGGTTTTTACGTTTTTGCTCACTAAAAAAGCATGAGTAACTTTGACATTACTCCCCCAAACTAACAATCAATCTAAAAACAAATTTTAACATTTAAGCCTGAAAAAAAGTAGGGTTTCTATTTTATAAAAGCAGCAAAATTTAGGGTTTTTCAACTGACAACAACCCACCATAGTTTTAAGTTACACCAAACAAAACTACTTTTGAGGGGGAAAAAACCCTCGACTTGCCTTACATTCATTACTCATGTTCATTTGGGGCGAGCTGACATGATGAAAAATTATATAGGAAGGCCCTAAACGTTTTAAAAGGCCTTTTCCATCAAAAGCTCATTTGCATTATAAAATTTTATAAAATTTCCCCTAATTTACATTTTAAAAAAGTTTTAGTTTGTGGAAGGGTGGGATCTTTTAATATAAAAATTGCGACAAAACGGGAAAGCGTGAAATGTGATAACCTGCACATTGTTTGGAAATAAAATAATAAGTTGTACAAAAAAAAGTCGCGGGGGCCAAGAAGGGGAGTTACATTGCCGTAGTTGAAAAACTTTAAAATTTAAAAAGACCTTGCAACTTGGGACTTTAAACAAAGGTGAATGGGCGCTTTGTATGGTTTTGAGTACACAAAGAGGGGTGTTTATAAACGCAAAGGGTTGGCGACAGCAAAATTTTTCCTAAACTAGAACAACGCGCAATCTAGAAGCAAAAAAGTTGGTCATATAATAAAAATATTCGAAAACCTGACCTCAAATGGCACTTAAACCTATTTAAATGTTTGAAGACATATTAGAATGGAAAAAAATTTGAATTCAAAAAGCCCAATTTACTTTTTTTGGCCGAAAAAAAATTTCAAAAACAAAACTCGGGCCCTTTACTGTAAGTCTTAGCCAAGCAAAAGCCCGGAAAAAATTTTGAAAAAAAGCCGTATGGAAATAAACAGACCCTCCACAAAAAAAACGTTTTTAAAAGATGCTTCACAAAAAAAATTCATTCCGCAAATGAAATTGGGAAACTTCACAATGAAATTTAAAATTTTCGTTTTAAAAGATTGAAGAAAGGGGGCTGGGGGCTTAGTGACGCCCTTTTAAAGGAATTCTAGTTAGCGGCAAAAACTTAGACGTTGCCCAGTTTTAAATTTATTTCTCGTTCTTTACTGGGGATTTGGGGAAAACAACAAGCAACAAAACAATTTTATCTAAATAGAAATAATCTTCAAACAAATTTTGGATTAATCTTACACTTTAGGCCTTATAGGTTTTTAAATTAACTGAACAATTTTTGACAGAGAGCAGAAAAAAAAATACGGTTAGTTAATTCTTTTATAAACTATGGAGCATTAAACTTTATGACAAAAACCCCCCATTGTTCTTTAATTTGGACAACTGGTTTTGGAAAAAAATATTTGTCCTCGCCCATTAAAAAACAGTTTATCGTTAAAATTTTTGATCATTTGATTTTCTCCCACATTTAAAAATAACAAAGAAAAACATGAAAAGGTTTTTTTGGACAATATACATATTTTTATTTGACCAGAAATAACTAGTGATTTTAGAATATTTTTTAACGTTTGAAGAACCCGACACTATTTATTAAAAAGACGTTGGGCAGAAAGAGACTAGTTAAAAAGAGAAACACTTTGTCAAACAGCTTTCAGGGGAAACATCTGGGTAAGTGTGTGGATTTATGTAAAAAATTTAAAACTCTTTTTTAAAAAACTTTGGGAAACAGTTAAAACTGTTTTAAATTTCACAGAAAACAGAACCATTTGATAATTTTTTCTAAAATGATTTATTGAAATAATGGGAAAAACATGTTTAAGCAAAACAAAAATCTGAAAAGTTTTGTACATTAGTATTAAAAAGGGCAACCCAACACAGTATGCAGTTTTGGGGGTTTACAGGAGAAAAAGAATATTCTGTTTCGGGTGGGCACTCGAAACCGGCCCAAAGTATGTATTTTGTGGGGTTACTAGGAGAGAACTGTAATTTTGTCTGTTTCGGCCGGCACTCAAAACCCGGGCCAAGGCCGGGTGAGAGCGGGTGAGCCAGAAGAGACATTTTACAGTTCTCTAGTTATTTTCGCAGGGAAAAACGAAGATTCCGCTAATATGTTTAATTCAAATACGTTTTTTTTTGTGTTATCCTCTTTTGGGTCCTGCCCCCCCCCCCCCCTCTTCCCCCCGCATCCCCCCCCCCCCCCCCCCCCAAAAAAAAAGTCCTTGGTCTGAACGGTAATTTTTGGGACGAAAAACACCCCCTTCCTCGTTCGGTGGGGGTGTGTTGTGTGGGTGTGTTGCGTGTGTTGTGGTTGTGTGTGTGGTTTGTGTGTAGTGTGTGTGTGGTTGTGTGGTTGGGTGTTGGGGGTGGTCCTGTGTTATACGTTTTTCTACGTCAAATCAACTCAAAGCAGGGTTTGTGAAGAGGGGGGAGGGGGGAGGAGCATGCCCGCGTGCGTCGCTCTGTGGTGTGTGGGTGTGGTGTGTTGATATATTTATATAAGGTGTGAGACAAGTAAGTGGTAACCCTATACCTTGGGCTGGTTTTGGGGGGAGGGGGGGGGGGCTAGGGGGAAAAATGAGAGTGCGGGGACTGGGCGCGCAATGGTGAGTATTGGGTGCGGCGGCGCGCGCGCGTGGGGTGCTGGGTACGCTTTGTCTATGTCAATTAAAGTTTTAAGTAGGGTTGTGGGGAGGGGACGGGGGAGAAGGGAGGGGGGAAAGCATTTTTGAATGCGTGCGCGTAAGGTTGTGTGTGTTTGGGGGGGTGTGTTTGGGTGTGTTTGGGGTTGTTGTGTGTGGTGTGTGTCGGGGGGGGGGCGACAATGGGGTGTTAAACCCATGAGGGAAATTCATGCATAAGGGGGCCCTTTTAAAAATCAATATTTTTTTTAGTAATTTTTAGTTTAGGTGAAATCAAATCACATGCCCCTTAATTTTTGACGGCCCCCCACTGCGAAATTGGAAGGGGGTAATTCTGATACTTACTGGGTTTGTCCCCACAAAGATTTTCCCGTTTTTTATATTGGATTTATATACGCCCATCCCGGTCACAGATAGCGACAGTTGTTCTGGATTTTTTGGCAGGGGCCAGCGTTTGGGATCTTCAAAATTTGGGCAACTGCTCCATACAGTTGCGTCCTTTTCTGAAGCCCGCCTGGCAAAAGGAGGGAAAGTTCCCAATGGTGTTCCATCTTTCTTCATACTCTCCATATTTTTCCCGGGTGGGCGTTAAAGGGGATGGGGGGTGCTGGAGGGGAAAGGGGGGCTGGTTTGCCATTCTTGAATCGCTACAACAATAGCTTTTTCCCCGGCCTTTGGGATGTTTTCCCAAATCCCACAGACTGGGAAAGGAGTGAGACTCGCACCCTGGGGTCTGGGAACCGTTTTAAAACATTTATAGGAATGGGGTCTTCCCTGTGGCTTTGCTGGGCCCAACCTAGGGGGGATTGCCATCTTTACTTTCCAGGTTTTGGGTGCGTAATGGGGGCCCCAAATTGTCCTGCTGAATGGTGAAGTTGGTTTCGCCCCCTCTGCAGGAGCATTTCAGCAGGGAATGGCGCGATTGGCTCGCCTTGGGAAAGTGCTTGGCATGCTTCGGGCCCTTTTTTGTGTATTTTTTGTAAGCTGGCCTCTACGAGGAGGGGACGCCTTTGGTCGGCGTCTCTGCTTCCCCAACTTTCGCACCCCTTTTTCCATATTTTGGGTCCATCTGTGGTTCGCGTATTTCTTCTTTGCAGAATCGAACATGATGGGGACCCAGGTAAGCAAATGAGACAAATACCAAAAAGCATAGACAACATCCATCCTACAGAAAAACAAAGCTTTTGAACTGTCGCTGAGAAACGGGTTTTAATGGCCTTCACAAAATGCAGGGGGAACCTGGATAACTACCACAAAGAGTAGCTGACCAGCTCATATTTTTTTCCCCAAGGAAAACCAAGTTCCTGGGGGTGATCTCACCCCAACTTCACCTGGGCGCGTTTCGACCTCTTAGGGCCCCTTCAGCAAGATACACAACACTCAGGGGGCGACGAACAAACCAGCAATCACCCCCTTCATCCGATTCGGGCCAAGATAGGCCTGAAACACTATTTTATACCACCACAAACCAAAGCGAGAACTTTAACGATGGTTTTTGAGACATGAATACACTGCCTTTTTTTCCCATATTGATTTGCAAGAAATTATCACAAAAGTCTATTTTTTATACAAACACAAATTCTGGGGTTGCATGGTTTCTTTGTTTTTTTTGTTTTATTCTTTGTTTACTTTTTTGTTTTTCCCCCTTTTTAAAAAAAATGGGGGGTTTTTTATTTCAAACTCTGGTTTGCGTGGTGTGTGTGGTCCGATGGAGAAAACACACTTAAAAGCTAGACATTTAGCTGAAGGTGAATGAAGGGAGGGAAAGGGGGGGGCTAAGTGTTCAAACCGGGGAACGAGCCGGGCGGCGGAGAGTGCGGGGTTGTTAATGGGCGTCGTGCATAAAACAAATATTTTCACGCTGTTTGCTCATCACGTGTCTTCATAAAATTCGAACTTTTCTCTTTGTTTTCCCCCAAGGGACTTTTTCATATACATTATGTTAAAAATAGGGGGAAGGACTGTTTTTACACTGATTGGACTGGCGATTTTTTTTGTAACTTTTGCCCCCATTTCTATTTTGGGCCCCGACAAGGTGAGAGTGAACAAGTTTTAAAAAAAACGCGCCAAAAGCGATTTCAACTTGTCCCTGGGGTTTAGGATCACGAATCTACACACAACATTTCACCCGCTGAAGATCAAAATATATGCAAAAAACTGAGACCGAAGGAAAACAGAAGACACTCCAAAATGATCTCATTAACCTCGCGTGCCCCCCCTCCTCCCCCCCCCCCCCCCCCCCCCCCCCCCCCCCCCGTCCTCTCTCTCTCCTCACCTGAATCAAGGGACACAACTTAGAAGCACATGCAATTCACATAGGCACAAAACTGGAATTTCCCCCACAAGAACCACAATTATAAGTCTATACAGATCCACCCTTCTTACTGTTAATAGAATGGATATGGATGTAGTGTGTTCGGGAGGGTGGATGGAAGGAAACATGCCTCTGCGATCAGCAAGTAAATCTTCAGTCACCCCATGCGGGCTAAATATATATATATATATATATATATATATATATTATATATATAATATATATAAATAGTTATCCTCCGCTAAGAGAAGGTATTTCAATTACGGGAAAGAACCCCAAAGCTCATTTCCGGTACAAGAAAATCTTCTCCTGAAAAAAAAGTGAACATGAAATGTAACCCAAGCGCTACAGTTTTCAGTCAGCGAGTACTTCTTCAGTCCGTAAGAACTTCTCGGTCAGCAAGTACTTTGTCGGTCGGGCAAGTACTTCATTAGTGCACATGTTCTTCCTCAGTCCGCAAGTATTTCGCGGCCCACAAGTACTTCGTCGTTCATCACCAGGTACTTCATTAGTGCGCATGTACTTCTTCAGTCCGCAAGTTTTTCGTCGGTCAGCAAGTACTTCGCGTTCATCACCGGGTACTTCATTAGTGCGCATGTACTTCTTCAGTCCGCAAGTATTTCGTCGGTCAGCAAGTACTTCGTCTGCATGTACTTCGTCAATCCGCACGTACTTCGTCAGTGCCTAACCTTTTTTTTTTCTTTTTTTTTTAAAAACCCTTTCCCATCAGATCCGTTTGTAATTATCTTGTTATGATCCATGAAAAACCCTGCAGGTTCTTCTCTATAAATAATAGACTGTTGCATTCAAACACAATCGTACCATTTTGCAGTTTGCATCCGCTGAACAAATTCTGTCCACGGAGAATGCCAAATGCCCGTGACATTAAATCATACCAAAAGCAATACATTTTGAGCTGAATATTTTTTTCTTTAGATATTGGAAATACAATCACACACCACACCCCACACACCCACACACACACACACACACACACCACACACACACACACACACACACACACAACACACCACACACACGTTCCAAATGCCCCAAATGGGTTCTTCGGATTTTGATGTTTTTTTTAACTAAGCTATCATACTCCAAGCCAAACTTCATATGTATGTATGTATGTACATACGTAGCCGGGGGCTAACAGGTATAAAATTTATTTTGGTTACCTTTCGTGGATGAAAATGTTTTGTTCGAGAGTTTTTCTTCCCCTACCTCCCTTGGTCGAATCTCCTTTTTTTTTTTTTTGTGTAAATTCTTTAAATCAGAATACCTCAGAACCTACATAGTTGTATGTACGTCGCTGAAGTCACAAAAATTAATGTATTTGATTCATTACGACCGTACTGGGTTGAGAAGCCCATATTTTCTCTAAACTGGTATTTCGCACGAGCAATCTTGGCGCCATTTTCAATTGTCTGTCGAATGAATATTGAATAATTCTTGATTTTACAAAAAGTAAGAGGAAAACCGAAGAATCTGAAGATGCATGTTAAAAGTAAAGTCCATAAGCTTTCATTTCGTATATCGCATGCCTATGATCTTTTCTGTACAAGCTTGCGACTATACGAAATGACTGACAGCGCCGGTCCCTTTAGCGAGTCGCCTTCTTTGTTTACTGTCGGAGTTTTGATCCAAATTATCATTCTACGAAATTCGGACTTCCCGATCGAAATCTTGCTAATGACTCCATTTTTGTTATGAATACAACTGAAAATGTGTAGAATTTATTATTTAACAGACCGTTTCAACAGAGTATTTTTCAGTCGAAAATTGTGTCAGAAGTGGGTGCCGACGGCCCAGCGAGGTGAAAAGTCAGCTGTGTTTTCTATCAAACTTTAAACGCAAAGTTCTCCACTTAGACACTGTCTCGGAAAATGAAGTTTATATGTATGAAAAGAGCGAGATGCCAGCTTTTTATCCATTCAAAATTATTTCACGCTGTTTGGTATTTTTCATCGAAATAAAGGAAAATATGACGCAAGCTTGTTAAAAGTGGTTTCACTCTGGGACATTAATCGGCAATGATTTAGTACAGGAACAAAATTGTCAAATGTGACTTACTTCATTTATTCCTTGTGTTCTGAGGTTTTCATCGATAGTAAATATGTGTTGATAGTTTGAACGGACAGCGAGCCAGACAACACGGAAGCTGCCATAGCAAACACAAAATTCTGTTGGTTCCGGCCTCACGAGGCTCGTTTCGCCTCGGCACCGTGGTGCTGGCTTTGCGGCCCGGTTCACTCTTATAAAAGTGGAAGCGTTGTGTGAGAATGGATCAGTGTTCCCCTAGAGTTCCATGATGTGAGCGACTGGCGTGAGAGGCAGAGAGAGGGCGCGCTCAGCGCGCTGAGTGCTGAGAGCGAGAGAGTTCCCAGGCTGCGTTCCTGGTTTGAGCTCCTAGCCATGGGAGAGAAATAAAGAAGAGAGAAACTTCACTTCGTCCACTGTGTCTTCTTGACTGGCTGCTGTCCCTTGGTTCCTGCACTTCTCACCATCTGCCTGTCTTCGCCTGCACACCCCTTACCCCTCCACACCATCACAATACAATGTTAAGACCAAAGTTCTTCGTTGAAGCAAAAAGAGACTGTTCTACGATGAATTTCATTTTTTTGTTCAATTTTTACACATGACTTTTTTTTTACAGGGGGTGGGGGTGGGGTCGATTTTTTTAATTCAACTTATTAGGTGTTATAGACAATATCTAAAATGTTTCAGGTGGCAAAAAAATAACTTGTGAGGAGATCTATGAGAGTACACATGAAAAAAGTTGATTTACGTATAATAATAATAAATGAATAAATAAAATGTAATTATAAGAGAAAAAAACACTTGTCAGGTTGGTGACAATTTATAGATCCATTTTGCCCGTTAAGCAACACACACACACTGGCTGACGTAAACAATTTAGTCAGATAACTGGTTGTACTGACATTTTAGAACCCGGTTAACA
>JAFLJL010004753.1:0-15958 GCA_018398815.1 Conus ventricosus
CATTGAATAATTTGTTCGGGCGTTGGGTGTATTTTTTATGAGAGTCATATTCTGTAACTTTAATTTTTTTTTTGTCTTTTCCACTCTGCTAATTTTTTCCTGCTTCAACACGCCCAGGATTTTTAATGGTCCCCACCTGGTTCAGCTTTTTTCTGCTGATTTTCTGGCTTGGTTACTTTCTCCACCTGTTTCTGATTCTGATGATTTTCCGACTCGTTCATTTTGAAGGGAAACAAAATCTATATGATTAAAAGTTATTAATCCCATGATCGCTGGCGACAATAATGTTCCAAATCTATAGTATAAATCACACCCTAGAGACTCTAATGACTTTGTTAAAACTGGATCTTGCGTTAAATCATACGTAAGATCTTGTTCAGAATCAATGGGAGCAAATCTACTGACTATTTAGTGTACAAACTAAGAACCGTTTGCCCCACACTTTCACCATTCTAGACCCTAGCTGCGCCTCAAAACCTTTTTATGATACTTTATAATGTCTTGTGAAGACATCTGCTGAATCTGTTCTATGCTGAATTCAGTTCCGAGGAACTGTTTTGTTTTCCCACATGCTGCCAAAGAATACAGCCTCTCCTTTTTGGGCATAATAGCTTGATCATCAACTTGGTCATTCATAAGTTCAGGCAGGTTTAGGCCGCCTTGTAGCTGTAGTAGATCATCACTGTTCATGTTTTTAATAATATAATTATTTTATTTTATAAAAATGAGCACCGAAAAAACTGTTGCTAACCTTGTATACCATTCTGCTGTTATTGGAGGACTAAGTGTAGGATACTCAATGCTTGGTAAAAGCCTGTTAAGAATTAAACCAGCAGATCTTGGCAAACTAGACTTTGAGGATTCAGCAAAGCTGATTGCTATCATTGCAGCTTCGTTTGCTACGAAAGATTTCTAGTTAAGCAAGGAATAATTCCGGACAATATAAATATGTAAAAAAAAATACATTTATAAAAAATGGCTTCACTCGCAATAATGATAGGCGGCGCTGGGGTGAATGCGCTTGCTTTTAGCGGCAGTAATTTTGCATTTAGTAAACTGGGAATGACGGCGAGAGAAAAAGACATAACAAAGCTATGGAGCAACTAGCAGCTGCACAAGACGCCTATGAAAGGCAGAGACTTGGGGCAGTTAGATTTTATTAATGACACACTGAAAAGACGGGGGCATGCAGCTTACACATTTAAAAATGTTGATCAAGCAATAAAACAATATTATCTAGTAACAGGCAAACCAATCGAGACATTGCCCCCACCAAAATTCAGTGACTTTTATCAACCATCAGAAAAACAAAAGATCAAGAAATCGGGTTTATTGTCGTTGGTATGACCGTTGTGTATTTTGTTGCACATAATATTGGCTGAATAAAAAATGAACAAAATCTATTATTCGCCAAAAGGATATTGGAGGGGATCACAGCAATCAAAAAGCTAAGCGAAGCAGCTGGAGTCAGTGAACAAACAGCAAAAGAATGGTTATCTAAACAAGCAATTTGGCAAATTTATTTACCTGCCCCTAGACGAATACAGAGACCACACTTTGTTAATACAACTCCAAACGACACCCATCAAATGGATCTTCTATATTTACCCTCTGATAGGATTAGACGAAAAAGATTTAAGTACGCACTCACAGTCATTGACATAGCTTCAAGATACAAGATGCAGAACCATTAACACAAAAGAGTGCTTCTGCTGTTGCGTGTTGCTATACAGCTGATATACCAACGAGGCCCCTTAACTTATCCTCGCATGATTCAAGTCGATGATGGAAAAGAATTTAAAGGCCAAGTGAATCAATTATTGTTAAAACATAGAGTTACCATTAAAAGAGGCATTCCGGGAGTTCACAGATCACAGGCTTTAGTTGAAAACCTTTAAACAAACAGTTAACTGAAAGACTTTTTCTCCTACCAGTATCAACAGAGAGCTATTGACAATTCTCAGCAAACACAGAATGGGTTTAAGAAAACTGCCCTCAGTTTTGCGCGCAATGAATAATGAAGAATTTAAAGGGCTAAAACCCAGTACAAGCAATCAAAGAAAAACAATAAATGGTGCTGAAGGAGAGTTTTTCATCCGCAAACATTGCCCATTTGGATGGAAAGTAAAGGTACCTTTATTTACCGGGTGAAGCAGAAGGGACACTCGCATCAGGGCAACCGAATCCCAATTTGGAGTGTGAACCCCGTAAACAACTAAAAAGAATTTAAAAAATGAATCCGCCCGTGTATTATTTACAGAAAACCTGACACAACAAAACAACCCAGCTCCTCAAATATCTTTTGTGAAAGAAAACTGCAGATAATTCCGCCAGAACACAGTTCCGCTTTAATTATTTACGGTTCTCCAGTGCCCAATTTCTATGAAAACCTGGCTTAACAAACACCCGTTTGTGTTGTTCTATCTAATGACTTCTTGTTACAACTGTTGTGTTGATCTCATGTAGAATTAGATCGCATTTTACGTTGTCATGATAAAAGTCTTATTGCCAAACGAATGCTTCCCACCTTTTATAGTTGTCATGTGATAATTTGACCTGCACAACAACTGCGAGATATTCCCTTGCGTTCTATGAATTTCTCCGCTCGAAATACTGTACATTTTTGACCTTAAACCAACAAACCCTTGATCACCTTCCAGAATTAATTCATCCTTTCATCTTTTTTCCTAAAACCTTTCTTGTTAGTATTGAATGCAAAGGCGAATCTTTAGGGTAGATCAGATGTATCATACCATCCACTCGCTCCTTTAGCTACTTCTAATTTCCATGTCTTTATAGATGTCTTCATAGGAAGATCTATAGACGAAAACTTTCTGTATCTGTGTAAAGTACTCTGACTGGACTCTGGATACGGGGTTTTTAAAGTAGTCATAAAGAAACTCTAACATTCAATGCTTTGATCATTCTAAAACAGTAACCCAATAAAACAGGATTTGTCCAATTGACATTTCTTTTTCTTCATCATTATGCCAAACAGCGATCATGAAATCTTCTGCAGTCTGATAATTAGGTTTTGAATCAGCTAATTGCCTTTGGGGGGGTGGGGGGGGGGGGGGGGGGGCTTCTCGTGTGACCAATCTGACATCTTTGCGCTTGTGCGGATTCTCCATCTCATTCCAAAACAGCTGTTGTTCATCAACTTGAAAAAGTCTTTTTCCGAAGCATCTGTGGATTTAGTTTTCTACGAATCAGTGTCTTCATGATGTAATGGTTGCATAAACTGTTCTTGATCAAAAGCAATTAACCGCTGAAACTGCTCTCACTTCAAACCATGTCTTAAAATAAAATTGTAGAAGTCTGTAAATGTCAGACATATTTTTTTTTGCTCGAAGATAGGCTCCAGTTTAGGCGGTTCTGTGTTTGCCATCTTTAGGCTTTCCTTGCTGCCAATGGATAGTCATTATCAGGTATGAGTTCATGAGATATTCTCAGTCAACTTCTAGAAATGATACCACGCTGTTGACCTGGCTAAACTGTTCATCAAAGACCCACTTTAATGCCTTTGAATATTATTCGTACCACTGCTTGTGTACTTTTAAAGTTTACGTATGGACGCGATTGGCGCCATAGCCCAGCCATACAGATTGTTGCCATCTAAATACATAAGATAGTTAGACCTTTACTCGGATCATAGTCGTCCAAGTATTTTGTTTGCTTTACAGTAATGGTGGCGACACCATACTAATTTCTCGCGCAATCACGTTTTTTTTTTTTTGTTTTCCTTATTTTTGTTTTTTTCAATCATCCTAATCAATTGTAAATCTGACAGTTTTTATAAATCAATCTGTACTCCAGTAAACTTTAAGAAAGCGTCCCTGCTCATCCCGGGTGCAGAAAATGTATGCCGATCCAGCTATAATGTTTTCATGTAGGTCTTTCGATAATTTCAAAGACGTCCCCAACAAACATTCATCGCCATTAAGTAGGAGTCATGAAAGTCCTCCCATCGTTTATAACTCTAACTTCTGCAACGCATCTTGACATTTGGTAATGCAGAAATACTTATGTCCTTTCCTCGAGACTAGAAAATAACCGCCTTTAGTGGAAGTGTATCTTCATCAAACCTTTCCCAACTGTTCATGTACACATAAGGGTAAACGCCCTTTCTAACAAGAGTTGGGTCAAAATATTCTTCCGTTATTGGGCAGGACTTTAAGGACATGGCCAGTGACTCTAATGAACCCATCATGTGCTGCATAGAGTCATAAAAAGACATGTTATTTAAAGTGAAACACATGTACTTTTCTGATGACTGTGCAATGCATGCTACCTGAAGGCATCGTCCACTGCTTTCATTATAAGATGAGAGTCGTAACCTCGCAAGTTATGAAAGAATACAGGCAGCTTCCATGTCTTAGGATCAAACTTTAGTTGAAGATTGCATTTACTATGCGCCGCTCCTCTGAACTTCCCACTAATGTGATCATGGTCTCTTACTGTCGGATTCTCTGCGTCTGATGAGAGACTTAAACCGCAAATCCAACAATGTGTGGCTGAGTCATACTGTTGTTGGTCTTCAGGCGCCATTATGATTTCAGATAAATTCAGATTATTAGAACAATCATTACGCACTTGCTGCATGCGCTGTAAAAATCTTCTAGCCGCATCTGGTCCTCTATATAAATTCTGGTTCTGAATATACGCCATCCGACCTAACAATAACAAAAGCAAATGAACAATCTGATGATTACTCATTAAGACTGTTTTTCGAAGTTTTTGTGGCGCTGGCCCTTCATAAGGAACAATGAGTGATTCGAAAGTCTGCGTAAACAACATATGGAGAATGTTGCAGTTTTTTTTCCAGTTCTTAAAACTAACTTTAGATCCAGGTGGGGGCGTAATTAGGTTCTGTATTACAGTCAACTGGGCCGATACAATGTTTCTTATGTTCGCTTGCGGCTTGAACAGATGGCATTCTTGTTAAACATTTTCTGCAGAATTCTTGTTTATGCCCATTCTTTGAAGCATGCTGCATTAGTTTTACTCATTGTTTCGAATCAATGTGTAATGCGGTAGCCCCGCTGGTGAAAGCATCAGTAGTAAGTCAACATGAATTTTGTCTGGCTCGCCAATCGTTGGACTGTTCTTGGACACTTTAATTGCACCAAATTTGTTTCCTCATCCCATGTGTATACATTAACAGTTATTGGTTTGTTTTGTTCTTCAAACCGATCAATTTGGTCTACACTAACAGGAAAGGACACCCCACTAAAGTTAAGATCATTGATGTACGGGTGATAGTTAGACACTCTCTCTGCGTTTTTGCGGCGTGATGCAGCCTTGCAAGAACACACCACATAAAACATTTGTTGTCTGTATTCTTTATGTTTAGAACTGCTCTTTTTGCAACTAATGCTGGAGGTAGTGGAATGTAAGCCTTACCAACAATCGGCGCATACTTAGCCTGTTTTAATCTGATCTCTAAGACTTCGCCCTCTGACCAACCAGAGCCTCTCATTTTGGCTTCTTCAGCCGCAGCGTCAAACTGTGTAAGCAGTTCGTCTGCCCAACCGGTTGTTAAGGCGTTATGAGAAAGAACAGTCTGTTGTTTAGTTGAGACCCAGACTTCTAGATTTTCTTCATTTATTGTTACATAGTCGATAAAACAGCTAACATTACTTTAACTGCGGTCTATTAGTTAGTTTACTTGGAACTTGAGAAATAGCATGTACAACGCTTGCCCGCACGTTTGCTGGATCAATGACTTCTAGATCAATATCATTCAGTGCTCTTGATAAACGCTCTCTCTCAAGCATTCCTTCAAAAAATTCGTCTTGCCCTTCATATATCTTAGCCATGTTGAGCTTCTTTTCTAACTCAAAAATATTTATTTAAATTAAAAAAAAATAAATTAATCAGAATCAATATCAACGGTCTTTTTGCGCTTGGACTCATAAACTAAAGTATAAACACCCTTTGGCGTTGTTAATGTGAGCTGTTTAGAACAGAGTTTAATGTCTCGTTTACTTTTTTTAAGCATTCCTTTTTTATCTGCTCGGGGTCTGGCTGTTGAGAAAAAGTTGTCCTCGCCTTTCTTTGAAGATCAAACTTTTGTCTTTTGTAGTCATCAAAATCGGCCTGTAAACGATTAAATTCTTCATCCGTGATGTTTGAGTCAACTAGCGCTTTATTTATTGTCAGTTTGAAGGAACTAAGTTTAGCTGTTATTAGTTGAACCATAGCTGTGTGCTTTTGGAGTTTAGTTTTTAATTTTTGCTAGCAGCACCTACGGCTAATGAACACAGGCCGAGAGCTAAAGACAAACACTCCTAGAGTAAAGCTGCGGGTGCGCCTATGCCTGTTGCTAAGAGACCAACACTCGTTCCTGCTGATAGAGCACTTATAGTCGATGCTCCAGTATTAACATATGTAACAGCATTAAAGGCAGCAGAATACCTTCGTTTGGCTTTGCTGTATTTTGAAAGGTCTTGCTCTAGTACTTGCTGCATTTGTGTAATGTTGGTTAATCTGAAGGTTTTATGTTAGGGGTTTCTACTATCTCTTCTTTTGGCGGCGCTGTAGGCACATTTGGATAACTTGAACAGACATGCTTTTTATAAAAATGAAAAAATAATTTAGTATACTACAGTTTCTAATCTGTTAGCTTCAATATCAGCTGCGCATCATATAATAAAAACAAATGTACATTAAGCGGTTTATCAGCTTCTTCTTCTTTATCAATTTGAATGTTTATTACGTCTCTCACAGTTCTCCCGCTTCCATGTAACTGATTATCCTCCGTGACCTTAGGTCAATCCATAAACCGTATTTTGTTGTTAAATAATCATCAAGCCTAACATTGTGAAGGTGTAGATCTTTAGCCACAAGGTCAACTGTTGGATTTCTACACCTCCCACCTCCAAACAGTTTTCTATATTTCATCAAAATGCTGATAAGGTTTAAGCCCGCTAGCATAGATTTGGTTAGGACTGCCCTCAATCGAACATTGTACTTTCGTTATTTTTGGATTAAAAAACTTTTCACTTCCTCTTTTTGAATGGTTCTTCATCTTCACACAGCAATAAAATACCTTTAAGCGATCTTGCTGAGACGCTAAAACTAAAATTCCATATAGTGTCTGCCCTGCTTCTAGGATATGTTGTATGATGAATCACTCTTTCGTAATATATTGCTAATTTTGACTGATATTGTTGTTCAATCAGCCTTGCTAAATTAGGGTTGCTAACAACGTCAAACTCTAACGTGATGTCAGAAATGCTGTACTTTGCTTCGGTGTCTGTTGATCTAATAACACGTTTGTATTCGTTAAAAGTTAGTTCATATGACAGTCTGTCTTTTAATGCTCCTTGAAAGTATGGCGCATGCGCTTTTAACAACTCAAAATCTAAGGGAATGGAAAAGCGATTACCATACGCATAACTTACAGCTAAAGCCTTTTTGCTGCTTTTAGCACCTGAGGCGAGTTCAGCGCCTATCTAAGTTTTAGTGCTTCTTCATTGCCGATTCCTTGAAACGCAAGATCTTCCCTTTCATTCCCGGTTAGCCATAGATCAGAATAGGTTAAAAATATGTCTGCATTGTGTAAAGAAAATTTCTTGCCCCTCAAGTTTTATAGAAATTTTCTTAACGATTGCCCGCCCCAGGTTCTGTACAACTGTCCTGTTTGGGTCTGTTGTTGAATCGAGCGCTATTTTGAAAGTAAGACGCGCAGAGCCTGCACAATCACGTCATTTGCTCCTAGGTCTGGAAATTTGACAGTAAGAATTTGATCCGCATCAATAGTAGATGGATTATTTGGAACAGTAATAGTCCGCTTATTTCCCTTCACGCCAAGGGGTTCTTTCAGTCTTCTATGCGGGTTAAGAATCGAGCCATGTGCTTGTGACATTTTTATGAAGCAAAATAAAAAGTTAATTATTTAAAAACATGGCAGGAATTGAAGGCGAAGAAGATTATGATGTTTTTGATCGTGGAGAGACGACATGAGTGATTCCCCTTGGGAGCGGCATCGCTCGGGGCTCTCATTGCATGATGAATTAGCAGAAATCGGGAGTACATTACCAACAAGTCGTATAAATTAACAGAAAGTAAGGTCAGATCATTATACCAAAGTTTAGGCCAAGAACCCCCGAATTTAATAGACCCTAATGGATTTTGAAGTAAAAGATAACCATTTGTTTGTGAGGAGCGACCAAGGACAACTTGTTCAGCTACAACAATAAAAGACCCATCAAAGTTTTTAGCCGTGGGTTCAATTAGAAATAGACTCCCTGCGAGCGTACAAAATCGCCTTGGCCTTGTTAGGCCAAATTAAAGGGCGGAGGCAGTTTCTAAACTTCAAAACACACTGCAAGAACTCCAACAGATAACCAAATGCAAAACATGGAACTTAAAGAATTAAATCAATCAGCAGGTGAATTAATAAATGTAATAGAAGCAGAATCCAGTTTTTCAGAAGAAACAGCGTTAAAGACTATACACGACCTCACCGCTACCCATGCGAGAAATAGAGGCCCTTGATCATGCTTTAAGAACCATCAGGCGAATTAACAAACAATTTAGCAAAACTAGGTGAACTAGATGGGCATATAAGAAGAGAAAAAGAAAAACTCGTTGAGGCTGATGACGCCAACTTAGGGCATGATATTAAAGAAAGAATAACCCAAAGACTAAAAAGATCTGAACAAGAAAGATCAGCAAGACTAGAAGTGCTAACTACTAACCGAGACCAATTACGAACTCAAGTGAATAGAATAAGAGAAAACTATCCGAAAAATTTTATATGAAACACAACGCTAGCAGAACGAATCCGAACACTGTTTTAGAGAGCAAGGAGTCACATTAGTAAGCGTTATAACAGCCTTAGGATTTGCAATAAGTACACTGGTGTTGGCTATTACAGGCGGCGGTGGAGGTCAAAGTCCAGTGCCTCCGCCACCATCGCCTCCACCTGATAAATCATGGTAAAAAAACAGCTTGATCATCTTGCGAATTTATTAAAAAAATTAGCCAGTAAAGCCGTGGACGCTTTACCATGAATATTGGGAGTATTGTTAGCTGGCTTTTGTCTACTGCAAGCAAAGTATTGGCTTTATGGCCAAGCACTTATGGGCATTAGTTCTCTTAATAGTTTGGGTTACTATTTAGTAAGATAAAGACCGAGTAATCCTATGCCAGTTAATCCAAGGACAAGCGCTGTCTTTTCATATCCATGGTCATCGCGAACAGAGTCCGCGAGCTTTGCTGAGTCTTCAATGGCTTTTGGGTTTGGACTTCGGGGATTGGATACTTAATCTTGGGTGTTCTTTTATTGTTTGTAATATTACTGGCTCAGAATTTAGTCGTTTTTCCCAACCTTCTGTTCATTGCCTGCTATAAGAATTTCATTATATAGTTTATTATTGTACCTATCTGGAGTCTGAGGTCAGAAGGCAGCATGTATAAACCAGTGCCAACAGCAAAGTCTACTTTCGATCTTGCGTATTGTAAAACATGTTGGTACCTTTGAATACTTGAAGGTAAATCAACTGTAGAATTAATGGCGTCCTCTAAATTTGCTAAGTATTGTTTTTGTGCATCAAAGCCAGTAGAAAGATCAGTTTGCTCGATCTTGCCTGTGCTTGCGAACCTAGCAAACACCAACGTAAGTACGAATAGAGTCGTTTATTCGTTCTATTCCCGCTCTAGTTAGGCCCTTAGAAGCGTCCAAGATAAATGTTGTCCACGCTGTTTTATGCTCTTGCTCTATGGACCAGGGCTGAACAATTTTGAAAGGAGGTTTCAAGACATATTTATACTTTCTGTGCGTGCCCCGAAAATAAGGGGTGCCTAGGCCATGATCAAGATCCAACTTTTGTCTAAAGTCTGTCTTGATGTTAATATTGAATTCGTTACAGATCCTTTCAAAAGCCTTCATGTCTATTCTGTTGCTGAATGATTAAACGATTTGTCATTCGGTAATGGTGCTTGCAGTTCAGTCAAAATACGTCTAAAGGTGTAATAAAAATGAAATCTGTACACTGACCTCACCAAAAGATTAGGATGATTTAGATGATCAGCATACGACACATCCACACCCAGTTGATGCACAAGACACAGCAAAGTTTTAACTGGTTCTGATAAAACTGCAACGGATGACTAAACCACGCTTTCTGTTGTGCTCGTTTTTCAATAGGGGGTTAAGATAGCTCTTCAAATGGAGTACTCACCTTTTTATGAAAAGAGGCAGTCTGGGTCACAGCAATGTCAAGAGTATCAGTTGCTATATTTTAAGATTGTAGTGCGGCCAACAGAATATTTTGCATCAGTAATATTTGAATGCACTCATTTTTATTCTGTTTAAAAAAATGTTTGTAACAATAACAACCCAAGACCGTCCTTCGTTTTTAGAACATGCTATTGATAACAATTGCGGGGCTAAAACGGTCGCGCTCCATGAAATATTTTACAAAGTCGAAGGGTTTAATATAAGCGAAACCAAGGGGAATAATAAGATTACAAAAGTTGTGGGGCTCAAAGCTAACCAGTTAACAATACCTGATGGTTATTACGGGTTTTGCTCACTAAAAGAAGCAATGAGTAAATTCGGCATTACTCTCAAACTTAACAATGCAAATCTAAAAAACAATATTAACATTTGAACCTGAAAATGCAGATTACTTATTTGATAAAGAGCTAGCTAAAATGTTAGGCTTTAAAGTTGACACTCAGTCACTAAAAGATTTGTTGTTGCGCCAAACAAAACTACTTTTAAGGGGGAAAATCCGCTCGATCTTGCATTATATTCATTACTTTATGTTCATTTGGATGAGCTGAGCACTGATGAAAACTTATATGATGGAAGGGCCCTCAAATGTTTTAAAGCTTTACCGGCGGGGAAAGCTGCATATTGCGATTATGAAATTATACAATTCCCTAATTTACAGTTTAAAAGATTAGTTTGTGGGAGGGTTGGATCATTTAATATAAAAATTGCAGACAAAGCAGGGAAAGTTGTGAAATGCAATAACCTACACATTGTTTTGGAAATAAAATAATAAACTTACTAAAAATGTCGCGTGGGCCAGAAGAACCGGAGTTACATTAGCGCCTGTAAGGTGTATAACCTTAGAATTAAAAGACCTTGCAGACGTTGCGGACTTTGAACAGAATGGTGAAATAGGCACTTTGTATGGTTTTGAGTACACAAAGATGGTGATTATAAACGCAAAGAGGTTGGCGACAGCAAAAAGTTTCCTAAACTAGAACAGCTGCGCAATCTAGAAGCAAATAATGTTGGCCAGTATGAATATAAAATAGTTCGAAAGCCTGACCTCAAATGGCACTTAGAACCATATTTAGAATGGGACATAAAATTTGAATTCATAAGCCCATTTACATATTTAGCTATCAAAAAAGTTTCAGAAAAGCATCAACTCTGGCCCTTTACATGTAAGTCTATGCCAGACGACAATAGTCGGAAAGAGATTGAAATAAAGCCGTATGGGAATAAACAGTACATCCTCCACAGAAGAGAAACGGTTTTGAAAGATGCTTCTACAAAATTACAGTTCATTCCGCAAATGAAATTAGGAGATGCGTTCACAATGATATTGAAATTTCTGTCTTAAAAGATAAGGGGAGGGATGGGTTGTGGGCGTTAGTGACGTCCTTCTAAAAGGAATTCTAATTAGCTGGCAAAACTTAGACGTTGAAAAACTTAAAGTTACCGTCGTCATTCTTCACAATGGCGAGGATATTAAGGTCATAACAACAAGCAACAAAATCAATATTAGTCTAAATAGAAACAATCTTACAGAACTGAATTGGATTAATCTTACCATTTAGGCCTCATAGGGTTTTATTATACTGAACAAGTTTTAACAGAGGACATGATAAAAACAATAACCGGATTAGATTAAGTTCTGTTATAAAATATGGAGCAGTTAAACTTTATGACAAAAACCCCTCATTGTTCATTGATTTGTGGACAGACTGGTTGTGGAAAAACAATATTTATCCTCGACCTGTTACAAACAGTTTATCGTTATAATTTTGATCATATTGTGATTTTCTGCCCAACACTTAAATGGAACAAAGCATATCATAATAGAAGTGTTTATATGGACAGATGATAACATATATTTAGTTTATCCTCAGCAATAAACTGAGTGAGTGTTAGAACAGTTTTATAGACTGTTTGAAGGAACGCAGACACTATTTATTATAGATGACTGTTCGGCAGAAAGAGACATAGTTAAAAAGAGAAACACTTTGTCAAAACTGGCCTTCAGCGGAAGACATGCTAGGATAAGTGTGTGATTTTTATGTCAAAAATATAACTCAGTTTAAAAGACTTTAGAGAACAGTTAAAGACTGTAGTTTTATTTCACATGAAAGACAGAGACTCATTTGAAGAATGTTGCGCGAAAATGATGTTATTGAAAATGACCAAAAAAACATAGGATTAAGCAAAAATTAAAATCTGAAAGTTTAGTAAATTAGTATTGAAAACGGACAATCCTACACAGTATGTTTGTTTGTAGGGTCGTTATTTTTTGGTTATTGAAAGAGAATGTGTGATGGATTATCAAAGAACAGTAGAGAACAGGAAAATGCCAATCCTAGGGCGCATCCGCCCGAAACTAGTTGAGGGCGGATGTGAGTTAGGATTGGCATTTTCCTGTTCTCTCAGGTGTACCACAGGGAACTGTTCTGGGGCCCTGTTTTTCTTAATTTATATAAATGACATAAGTAGAAATCTCTCTCCTGGAACTACTATAAGGCTTTTTGCAGATGACAGCTTAGTATATGAAGAATCAGAAGCAAGAATGATACACGCATTCTACAAGAAGATCTAAACGCTTTTACAAGAGTGGGAAAGAACTGAAAATGGAATTTCATCCCCAAAAGTGCCAAGTGTTGTGTATATGTAACAAACGCTCACCAATTAGATCAGATTATTCTATCCATAATACTATTCTTAAAGAAACTAATGCTGCAAATATTTAGGCGTGATTATAGATTGTCGTCTCAAATGGAAAGAACATTACAATTTAGTATGTAAGAAAGCAAATAACATCTTAGCTTTCTTATACAGGAATATCAATGACTGCCCCCAAAAGGTTAAAGACGACTGCTACAAAACACTGGTTAGACCTAGTACTGGAATATGGTTGCTCAGTTTGGGATCCTTACCATCTAAAGGACATTGATAACCTCGAAAAGATTCAGAAGAGAGCAGCACGGTTCGTAACAGGGAACCACATTAGAGAAAAGGGGAATGCTAGGAAGAACATGAGGAAATTAGAATGGAAACCCTTAGAAGAGAGAAGAGCTTTTATCAAACTTAACATCTTCTTCAAAGGCAGAGCTAAAGTAATTGATATTCCAATGGAACAACTAGTACTGAATAAAAGTAGCACCAGGAGTGGCGGTCAATGTTATACCATACCTGCATCAAATATTGACAGCCACTTACATTCTTTTTATCCCAGTTCTGTACGGCTGTGGAACTCACTGCCGGGTGCCATCAAGATTGCCACAAATGCAATCTCATTTAAAAAAACAAATTGATACGACAGTTTTGAGATCTGCATATTGACGATTTTCTATTTTTACTTCCCCAGATATTTTACTGTTACCTGGGCCTGAATTTGGCCATTGCTTTTAACTTCTTGAATATCGAGTGCGACCCCTTGTTGCCAAATTTGCTCCAGGGGCCAACAGTCTGAGTCGCACTATTTTATTTTATGTTATTTTATTTTACTTTTTAACATGCGCGCTGGTGACCTACTCGTTTTTGAGTGAACCAGTATTTTAGGAAGAAGTTGTAAACCTGTCAATGAGAACTAAGGCATAGGCTTGAACCAACATTTGCTGCTTTGGTGTTTATTAGTAGTAGTAGTAGTAGTAGTAGTGTAGGGACGTAATCAATACATAGGCCGTTAAGCCTTTCAATGTCCCCTCGTGTTATTTTACTTTTATGACAGGTTGAAAATGCATGCAATATAAATTTTCCTTCTTATTTCATCAAAGCTTCTAAACTGTACTTTAAATTTCAAGTCTTCATCCAGCAAATTCTTAAAAACATTAGTATTTTTAGCAAATTTAAGTGCAGTTGTCAAACTGTTCCAGTTAGTAATAACTCTGTTACTGAACTTGAATCTCCCCATGTTAGTATGAAACTGCTTAACAAAAATTTTGCCTTCCGAATTTCTTGTTCTATCTGTTTTAACAGCCTCAAAAAGTAGTCCCACTGTATGTCCGTTTGCTGGTGAAATATTTTGAACACTTCAATCAAATCCCCTCTAATACGTCTACCTTTTAAAGAGTGCAAATTTAAGTAATTTAATCTATCTGTATAAGACATGTTTGTACATTCTTGCAAGATTTTAGTAGCTCTTCTCTGTACTCTTTCAATTGCTATTGACTGTCTTTTCAAGTGTGGGTACCAAATTATATTGCCATATTCAAGATGCGGTCTAACCATAGCTTTATATAACTTTAAAAACGTTCTTTATTTAGGTAAATAAAAGTTCTTTTTATTAATCCAATCATTTGGTTTGCTTTATTTATACATTTTTGAATGTGAATATCAAAGAGTAAATCTTTATCAAAGATTACCCCCAGATCCTTTTCTTCCTCACATTTCTGTACCAGCCTATTTCCACCATCTATTTTTCATGTACGTAAGCTTGAGTCAGTGTCAATACTACTTCTACTATTACTACTTCTACCACTACTCCGACTAGCCTATAATTAAATCGCTGGAACCTGATGACAAAACTGTTTAAACGATCAAATGTCGAGACAGTCACTAGTCGTATGGCCATAACGGATAGCAACATTCACAACTCACGAACTCAATTGATAGCTAAGTTAAACTTACCCGCAAGTGCAGATTTCACAAATACATTTTTTCACCATTCTGAAGTTTGTTATAGGATAAGGCACGCCAGCAGCCTCCTTGTTTTGGAGGAGTAAAATGACCTGGGGAGATCGTCGATATCACTTGCAGACGTCGCCGATCTTGTTGTCAGGCAATACTTCCCGCAGCGTTTTCAAAATGGTGGATAGCAACAAACGGATGTGACGATGTTTGAGGTTGAAAAGTGTATGATATGCGCGAAAGCAGATATATTTTTCACTTCATTAATGTAATAAAAATGAATAAAATAATCCATCAGCAGCAATTAAGCTTTAAAATACATCATAGAAACAAGCGTCAAAACAAACAGTGAAACATATTCGATTTAAGATACTATTACATTTTTCAACTAAACATGACACCCCTATTTCCAATCCAATATGGACTCGGCAAGACACAAAACACAATCTCACTGCCCTAGAGAAAACACGGTATTCAGGGGAAGTAATGTGATTTATACCAGAATATCAGAGTAACTTCCTCCTAGCACGCTGTGAAACAACGTGCATTGCACTGTCAATAGTCAACAGCCCTTGGAACATAAGTGTACAATGTTATCGTCTTGATCGTAGATCGTTTGTGAACTCAACACTGATCAAATCCAGAAAACGACGTTACATTATACTCAAAGGTTGGTGATAAAGATTTCAGTTTTGTTGAAACCAAATGCAGTATTTTTCTAAATTTCTAGTTCAACCACTCAGACAGGACTTCGGATGCTTTTCTTCTTCCTCCTAAAATACTGGTTCACTCAAAAACGAGTAGGTCACCAGCGCGTATTCGTAAATAGTGATGATAAAATTGATAATAGATATGGCCGAAAATATGTGGCTTTTCATTTTCGTTTTGTTTTCTTCGAGTGACTCATTTTCCAGGCACGTGCTCATGCAGCACCACATTCTGGTCCATCTGGTCACAGCCAGCTGTAGGCAGTCAGTCCCCCGGGACTCGGCAGGCAGGAGCAGTCTTCCATGTCTTCATAAGCACCCAAAAAAACATACTGACTGTTTATCTGAGTCACTTCGTAGTGTTTAGTAGAGCCAGTTCTTATCCACCATTTGTGAATCA
>JAFLJL010004753.1:16958-58905 GCA_018398815.1 Conus ventricosus
TGTGAATATGGGTATTTATAGTAAGATGATGCCTATCCTCCCTCTCCCCCTCCATGTGAATATGGGTGTATTATAGGTAATGATGCCTTTCCCTCTCCCCCTCCATGTGAATATGGGGTGTATTTATAGGTAATGATGCCTTTCCCTCTCCCCTCCATGGAATATGGGGTGTATTTATAGGTAATGATGCCTTTCCCTCTCCCCCTCCATGTGAATATGGGGTGTATTTATAGGTAATGATGCCTTTCCCTCTCCCCCTCCATGTGAATATGGGGTGTATTTATAGTAATGATGCCTTTCCCTCTCCCCCTCCATGTGAATATGGGTGTATTTATAGGTAATGATGCCTTTCCCTCTCCCCCTCCATTGTCCTGCTGACCCACCCACCCCACGTTCAAGAAAAAAAATCCAGAACCTTGACTGAAATTATGCAATCTTTTCTAACTGACAGACCTAAAGAGAACCCTTCACTGGGATATCAGAGAAACTTGGTATCCTGGGGTAATTGAAATGACCTGGTCAGTATTGAAGTTAACTGGTTTTCACTGTGTTAGTGACAGAGCATGTCACTCATAACCATCTTTTTTTTCATCTTACCTTTGTTAAAGAAGTTCAGGTAGTGTGGCAGAAGTATGACAATCGAATTTGTATTGAAAGTTGGATATTCTAACTAATCTAAGTATTTAAATCAATGTGAAACTTTGCACAAAGATGAAACTATGATTCTGATGTACAAGCAAGGTAATACTATATTCCGGGGTTAGCATTAGTTAAAACTGCAATCGTTTATTCATTAAATAATCAAAGAAGACAAATCCAAACATCAGATTTGTTTCAAACTTGTTATGTTAAATGTTGTTTCATTTACACAGTGGTCAATTGTTCTGATTATTCAGTTTAGGTTTTAATGAAGTTACGTTTCAAGCTAAATTGTTAATACCTCATGTGGAACAATAGCTTAAGTGCTTGAAGAAATAGCAGCTCTACAAAATTGAATTGTGATGTATAAGATTTATGGAAAATATGTCACCATCTTAAAAAATTGTTTTTCCCTTGTATCTTTCTTTGTATTGCTTTTTGTTAGTTTGTGTTCTTAAAATTTATTCACAATGTGTCCTTTTGTATTCACTCTTTACTTTCTGAATGTTACATAAGCTTTGTGTGTGTGTGTGTGTGTGTGTGTGTTGTGTGTGTGTGTGTGTGTGTGTGTGTGTGTGAAAGAGAGACAGAGAGAGAGAGAGAAGAGAGAGAGAGAGAACCAGCACATGAGCGACACGTAACTGTATGTTGAGGACAGCCGTATATAATGATATAAGATGTAAACATGCTGACCCTCAGTCTCCAGTGTTGACCTTTCAGGGAAGACAACTCTAGCTGACGCCCTGGTGGCCAGCAACGGCATCATTTCTCACAGAATGGCTGGCAAGGTAAGCTGTGGCCTCAGTTTGTCCAGCTTCATGTGACCTTTAGTTTGTCCAGCTTCATGTGACCTTTAGTTTGTCCAGCTTCATGTGACCTTTAGTTTGTCCAGCTTCATGTGACCTTTAGTTTGTCCAGCTTCATGTTACCTTTAGTTTGTCCAACTCCGTGTGACCTTTAGTTTGTCCAACTTCGTGTGTCCTTTAGTTTGTCCAGCTTCATGTGACCTTTAGTTTGTCCAACTTCGTGTGACCTTAGTTTGTCCAACTCCGTGTGACCTTTAGTTTGTCCAACTTCGTGTGTCCTTTAGTTTGTCCAGCTTCATGTGACCTTTAGTTTGTCCAACTTCGTGTGACCTTAGTTTGTCCAACTCCATGTGACCTTTAGTTTGTCCAGCCATGGTCTTGCCACAGACTCTTTGAGAGTCTGCGGAAGGCAGAGCTGGTTTTTGAGATGCACAACATCACTTGTGCATCCAGAGGACAGATCTGTTGGTGTTACATTAGAGTATGATTAATGATGTGGTGCAGGTATATAAAAACTATATTACAAAGACTTTGATTAATGATCTGGTGCAGGTATATTACGAAGACTGCGATTAATGATGTGGTTCAGGTATGTTATTTATACTAATTATTCATGATGTGGTACAGGTATGTTGTGTAAACAATGATTAATGAGGCAGAACAGATGAGTTTAATGGACTGTGTGGAATACATGATGTGTTACAGATCTATGCATTTAGTAGATTGGTTGTGGATGTGGTGCAGATGCATTCAATGAACTTTGCTAGTGATATAGTGAAGAAATGTTTAAAAGGCTGTGGTTTATGATATGGTATAGATTTGTTTAACTGAGTGTAGCTAAGGATGTGGTGCAGGTGTGTTCAATGGTCTGTGGCTAACAATGTTGTACAGATGTGTTTAATGACTGTAGCTAATGATGTGGTACAAATGCATTTAAGGGAGTGTGGCTTAGGATGTGGAGCAGATTGGTTGAATGAACTGTGTGTTAGCAATGTGGTGCAGATTGGTTGAATGAAGTTTGGGTAACAATATGGTGCAGATTGGTTGAATGAACTGTGGTAATGATGTGGTGCAGATTGGTTGAATGAAGTGTGGGTAATGATGTGGTGCAGATTGGTTGAATGAACTGTGGGTAATGTACTAATGATGTGATGCAGATTGGTTGAGTGAACTGTGGGTAATGTACTAATGATGTGTGCAGATTGGTTGAATGAACTGTGGGTAATGTACTATGATGTGATGCAGATTGGTTGAGTGAACTGTGGGTAATGTACTAATGATGTGATGCAGATTGGTTGAGTGAACTGTGGGTAATGTACTAATGATGTGGTGCAGATTGGTTGAATGAACTGTGGATAATGTACTAATGATGTGGTGCAGATTGGTTAGAAGAACTGTGGATAATGTACTAATGATGTGGTGCAGATTGGTTGAGTGAACTGTGGGTAATGTACTAATGATATGGTGCAGATTGGTTGAGTGAACTGTGAGTAATGTACTAATGATGTGGTGCAGATGCGCTTACATGGACAGTCGTGAGGATGAACAGGAGCGTGGCATCACCATGAAATCGTCAGCCATTTCCCTCTACTTCCTCAAAGGTCAGCCATTTCCCTCTACTTCCTTAAATTTTTAAAGGTCAGCTATTTCCTCTACTTTCAAGTCCCATTTCCCTCTACTTCCTCAAAGGTCAGCATTTCCCTCTACTTCCTCTAAGGTCAGTTATTTCCCTCTACTTCCTCAAAGGTCAGCTATTCCCCTACTTCCTCAAAGTCAGCTATTCCCTTACTCCTCAAAGGTCAGCCATTTCCCTCTACTTCCTCAAAGGTCAGATATTTCCCTCTACTTCCTCAAAAGTCAGCTATTTCCCTCTACTTCCTCTAAGGTCAGTTATTTCCCTGTACTTCCTCAAAGGTCAGCTATTTCCCTCTACTTCCTCAAAGGTCAGCCATTTCCCTCTACTTTTTCAAAGGTAAGATATTTCCCTCTACTTCCTCAAAGGTCAGCCATTTCCTTCTGCTTCCTCAAAGGTCAGCTATTTCCCTCTACTTCCTCAAAGGTCAACCATTTCCTTCTACTTCCTCAAAGGTCAGCTATTTCCCTCTACTTCCTCAAAGGTCAGCTCGTCACTTCTTTTCTTTTCCTGATAGTCCTTTAGTAAACGTTATGATAGTCCTTTAGTAAACGTCATACTTCCACCCTCCCTGATAGTCCTCTAGTAAACATCATAACCCCCCCCCCCTCCCCGATTGTCCTCTAGTAAGCATCATAACCCCCCCCCCTAGTCCTCTAGTAAACCTCTAGTAAACATCATAAGCCCGCCCCCGCCCCCCCGGATTGTCCTCTAGTAAACATCATAACCTCCCCCCCCTCCCCCGATAGTCCTCTAGTAAACATCATAACCCCCCCCCCCCTCCACCGATTGTCCTCTAGTAAACATCATAACCCCCCCCCCCCCCTCCTGATAGTCCTCTGGTAAACATCGTACTCTTCCCCCCCCCCCCCCCCCCCCCCCCCCCGATAGTCCTCTAGTAAACATCATAACACCACCACCACCCCCGATAGTCCTCTAGTAAACATGATACCCCCCCCCCCCCCTCCCTGATAGTCCTCTAGTAAACATCATAACCCCCCCCCCCTCCCTGATAGTCCTCTAGTAAACATCATACCCCTCACCCACCCCCCCGCCCCCCAATAGTCTAGTAAACATCATACTCCCCCCCCCCCCCTGATAATCCTCTAGTAAACATCATAACCCCTCCCCCCCCCTCCCCCCCCTCCCCCCCCCCCCCCCCCCGATAGTCTAGTAAACATCATACTCCCTCCCCCCCCCCCCCCCCCTGATAGTCCTCTAGTAAACATCATACCCCCCGATAGTCTAGTAAACATCATACTCCCCCCCCCCGATAGTCCTCTAGTAAACATCATACTCGCCCCCCCCTCCCCCCTCCCCCTGATAGTCCTCTAGTAAACATCATACTCCCCCCCCCCCCCTCCCCGATAGTCCTCTAGTAAACATCATACTCGCCTCCTCCCCCCCTTCCCCCCGGATAGTCCTTTAGTAAGCTTCATACAAGTTTCCCCCCTCCCTGAAAGTCCTCTAGAAACACCATACTCCCCCCATTTTGCTATACATGAAGTTTCTCCTCTCTCTGAAAGTCCATTAGTAAACATCATGCTTCTGCCCCTCCACCCCCCTCCCTCCTCCATAGAGTCCATCCCTTGGAGTCTTTAGCTATACATGACACTTCTGCTCTCTCTCAGAAAGTCCCCCCCCCCCCCCATCCTTGGAGTCTTTAGCTATACATGACACTTCTGCTCTCTCTCAGAAAGTCCACCCCCCCCCCCCATCCCTGGAGTCTTTTGCTATACATGATGTTTCTCCTCTCTCTCTCTGAAAGTCCATTAGTAAACATCATACTTCTCTCCCCCCCACCCCACCCCACCCCCATTTCTGGGAGTCTTTTGCTATACATGATGTTTCTCCTCTCTCTCTGAAAGTCCATTAGTAGACATCATACTTCTCTCCCCCCCCCCCCCCCCCCGCCCCCCTTTCCTGAGAGTCTTTTGCTATACATATGCTTTCCCAGATCCTCCTAATCTAAACATAACTATCCCCTGCCTCATCCCCACCACAAGATTCCTCCTTCCTGGGTTTTTGCTATAATTGTTCCAGATTGTGCCAGATGACAAGTGAAGACTATCTACATAACACCCTAGCTCAGATTTGATAACCACTAAAGTTTATATGTATTATTATTTTGTCAGACATCTGGCAGGAGGATTGGAATACACAGATGGATAACAAAATTTTCCAGATCCGACCAAACCTAAAAGAGTTCCTCACATCTGCCTCTGGTGGTCGCATAGAAGAAACATTTTTATGCCGGCTGCTCACTGGCCATCCGTTTGTAACTCATTCATATCTTTTTAAGAGTGAAGAAGCTCTGTGGTGCATTCCATGTCACGTACCACTCACAATGAAACATATTCTTTTAGAGTGTTGGGACTTGCATGATGTGGGACATATAACATTTTACAGCAGACTCCATGAAAACCCTGTTCAGAGATGTTCCACCTGATGTGATCTTTGAATTTCTGAGGGAGACTAGCATTTTTCATGTGATCAGAGAGTTTACAGTAGAAATGTTTTTAACAAAATTCCGGGTGTGTTTTTAGAAGATATATTTCAAATGGTTGTGCGAATGAATGACTTTTGGGTTAACATCAACATGGTGACAGCCCTGATATGACCCTTTGCAGTTGACTGGGCTATAAGCATCATTACCTTACCTTACCTTGCTTCTCCCTGTTCCCTGACAGTTCTTTAGTAAACGTCATACTTCTCACACACACACACACACCCAGCCCCCCACGAGAGTCTTTTAGTGTAAGTTATACTTCTCTCTCCCTGAAAGTCCTGTGTTATAACTTATACCTCTCACCCAATAATTCTTTTAATATCGATCATACTTCTCCCTCCCTGAGAGTCCTTTGATTTAAATGGTGCCTCACCCTCCTTAACCCCTTCGTTGCTATCATATTTTGCTTAGTCCCATGCTAAGATATTTTTTAGAAAAACACAAAAATCACGCCTATGCTTTTCATTTGCTTATAATTCAGAAGATATTGAACATAGCTACATAAAAGTATATATCAAATGAAAGGAAATTGAATGAAGAATCTGTTTGTAACAATAACATAATGGAATGATATGCTAGAATGACACATGAACTCCTTGAAATACAATACAAAAAAATGAAAAAAAATCAATCATGACGTTATTAGGTGATGCTGGAGCTCACAGCAGTTCATAGCACATTTTGTATTGAACATTTACAGTGTACAATGATCCAGGAAGCAGTGTCCAGTCACAACATAGCACAGTCTAGCCACACAAAGAATGAAAGGCGTTTATCTCCCAGTTTCTGTCACCTGTAGAATTCCGAAAAACACAAAAATCACGCCTATGACTTTCATTTGCTTATAGTTCAGAAGATATTGAAGATAGCTACATAAAAGTTATATCATATGAAAGGAAAATGAATGAAAAATCTGTTTGCAACAAAAATATAATGAAATGGTATGCCGGAATGTCACATGAACTCCTTGAAACGCAATATAAAGAAATGAAGACATCAATCATGATATAATCAGATGATGCTGACCTCACAGCAGTTTATAGCAAACTTTGTGTTGGAGTTATACAGTGTACAAAGACCCATGAAGCAGTGTCCAGCCACACCACACCACAGCCTAGCCACACAAAGAACGAAAGGTGTGTAGATCTCCCAGTTTCTATCGCCAGTAGAAACGCTGAGTGTGATAGTTCCAGAAGCAGTCTTCCAAACACAATCCTGGTTTGCTGGGGCAGTCTGGGCAGTAATACCTGGTGTCTTTCCTCTGCCCTTTCTTCCAGCAGACACGGCACCTCTTTGATGGCCGTGCTTTATGTTGGGTAGGGGGCAGCACACTGATGAAGTGTCGAGCACACAACCTGACAGCATGGTCGTCCTCAGCATTAGCTGGATCTTTGTCGCCAAAAATCATCTCATTCATGGCTTCTTTCTGGAAGTCAAGGAAGAAGCTGCTGTGACCATCCTTCCTGAACACAATGTGTTCATTCTGCATCCATCACCAGCAGGTCCAGCAACAGGCCCAGCACCAGCAGGTCCAGGCTGAACATCATCTCCATGCTGCATCAGCCTAGCTGTAACACATTGAAAGCAAGAGTTCAATTTTCTACAGAAATATTTCATGAAATAAAAAGAAAATGTACCACACACACACACACACACACACACATATGAACACACACACACACATACACACACAGTGTAAACAAGCCACACCCCCTTCTGTTAGTCCAATAAAACTCAAATAAACAGCATACAAAATCACTTCAAAATGATAACAACTTTTTGTATCTACTCTTGCTTTCAGTTTATGAAAATATTCACAAACACATACACACCACAAGCGAACAAACATACACAAACTGAAATTGGGTAATTAGCATGCCACGCCCCCTTTCATTTTCATCAAGCAAACACTGCAAACAATCCAATGAGTTATGCTTCTGAACAAGTAACTTCACTGCAACATTGTTTAGATCAGTGTTATTTATCACTGTGTGCTTTCTGTTTTCTAGAAAAAGTATCATCAACACATACACACACACACACACACACACACACACACACACACACACACACACACACACACACTTACCCACGCACACACACACATTTCCCCCTACTCCACCCTGCCCCTCATACGAACACACACAGGCCATAGGGAAGAGTTGGGCACACATCGGTAAGAAACACTTGTAAACCACAAGCAAACCAAACACACGCAGCGTGACTGAGAGCGAGCGAGCGAGCGACTGACACTGGCACACGAGCCCAACGCCTTGAAAGTCGGTCAAGCACACTGGTCATTGATGACTGGCTCGCTCGCTGACGCGGCCCCGATCAGCGGTGCAGACATACAATACACACACTTGGTTGTTCTATTCATAATTATACTGAGAAGAAAAATAACACCATTATGTTATAAATTGAATGAATCTCTCAAATACACTCACCTGCGTCTTGAATTATTGGATCTCCATGCTCTGAGTCTGACTCACGACGAGTCACTCAAAGCTTCTTCCACTTCCAGATCAAACTCTGGGTCGTTAGCATCAACTTCACGAAGTTCGATGCCAGCTGGATCAAAATCTTCATCTCCACTATCTTCATTTCGGTAAATTTCGTAAATAACCTCTGCAACTGTATAGCTTCGTCGTGGGCCAGCCATGGCTTCGAATACTGAAAGTAGGACTTCACAGTACCTTGCTTATCGATCGTCATAAATTATGTAAATGAACCAATTACCTTGAACAAATGATACACCAAAAGCAAAGAGTGGTCAAGGGAGCTTATCAATCATAAATAGAGGGATTTTCGGCAATGCTGGACGAAACAGAAAGAGTGTTGAATCATGACGGACAATGTTCGTCAACAGCGCATTGCAGGCGGCACTTTTCATGACGGACACTGTACGTCAACAGCGCAGTGAAGAGGTTAAGAGTCTTTCAGACTAAAGCATACTTCTTCCTTCCTGAGAGTCCTTTAATACAAACCATGCCTCACCCTCCTTAAGAGTCTTTCAGACTAAAGCATACTTCTTCCTTCCTGAGAGTCCTACTTCTCCCTTCCTGAGAGTCCTTTAATACAAACCATGCCTCACCTCCTTAAGAGTCTTTCAGACTAAAGCATACTTCTTCCTTCCTGAGAGTCCTTTAATACAAACCATGCTTCACCCTCCTTAAGAGTCTTTCAGACTAAAGCATACTTCTCCTTCCTGGGAGTCCTTTAATACAAACCATGCTTCACCCTCCTTAAGAGTCTTTCAGACTAAAGCATACTTTTTCCTTCCTGGGAGTCCTTTAATACAAACCATGCCTCACCCTCCTTAGAGTCTTTCAGACTAAAGCATACTTCTCCTTCCTGAGAGTCCTTTAATACAAACCATGCTTCAACCTTCTTGAGAGTCTTTCAGACTAAAGCATACTTCTCCCTTCCTGGGAGTCCTTTAATACAAACCATGCCTCACCCTCCTTAAGAGTCTTTCAGACTAAAGCATACTTCTCCCTTCCTGGGAGTCCTTTAATACAAACCATGCCTCACCCTCCTTAAGAGTCTTTCAGACTAAAGCATACTTCTCCCTTCCTGGGAGTCCTTTAATACAAACCATGCCTCACCCTCCTTAAGTCTCTTCAGTTCTTTCCCTTGAATTTCGATCACTGGTGATCGACGGTTTTCTTCCCGGAATTATGGTATTTAAAACAACATTTTTGTTATCTGAAGCAATGTGTCGCCTTAAAAACCCGAAATAGACATATTCATCACAAAAATATAATTATTTTAGAAATAATGAGCAGAATGTTATGAAAAATTACTAAAAAAATTCATGCAAAATGCAAAAATCTCAAAAACTGTTGAGAGTTAAGAGTCTTTCAGACTGAAGCATACTTCTCCCTTCCTGAGAGTCTTTACAGTAAATCATGACAGAAAGGGGGGATGAGGAACAGGAGTGGGGAGATGGAATAGAAAGACGGGAGACTTTGGTTGTGCAGAGTTATCTTCTCTGGTGAATCTTATCAGCTCCCCTGTTGTTTATTCAGTGTCATCCCTATCTGGTGACTTTCACTGACTCCCAACTTGTTTGTGCGGAGAAAGTGGTCCCTATGTGGCACATGTAATTAAGTCCCCTGTTCTATTTTAGCAGAGGATTGTCGTCAACAGATGAATCTCATCAACCGCTTTGTTGTTTAGAGTGTTGTCCCTTTCTGGTGAATGTGATCGACTCTGTGTAGAGAGTCCCCTATCTGGTGAATCTCCATTCCCCTGTTGTTTATACAGAGTTCCCTGTCCCCATTCCCCTGTTGTTTATACAGAGTTCCCTGTCCCCATTCCCCTGTTGTTTGTGCAGAGTTCCCTGTCTGGTCAATCTCCATTCTGTGTTATTTGTGCAGTCGTCCCCGTCTGGCCAGTCTCCCTTCTTTGTTATTTGTGCAGTCGTTCCTGTCTGGCCTATCTCCATTCTGTGTTGTTTGTGCAGTCGTCCCTGTGTGGTCAATCTCCATTCTGTGTTGTTTGTGCAGAGTTCCCTGTCCCCATTCCCCTGTTGTTTATACACAGTTCCCTGTCCCCATTCCCCTGTTGTTTTCCAGGGCTGCCTACCGTCCCGGAGTATCCGTATTTGTCCCCCGAAATAATGAAATCATGCAGCCTGTCCCTGGAATCCACTTTTTTATTCTATGTCCCGCGAAAAAAAAATTCGGGATAAAAAAAACAACAACAACAAAACGAAGTCGAGTTCGTCAGCTGATCACCGACTGACCGACTTCGGTCGTGGCCATCCTGACCAAATCCGTCGGAAAGACCCGAACATTGCCGAACTGACCAGTGCGCATGCGCATACACCGTCTTCCCGAGTTTTGAAAGCGAGAAAAATGGACGCGAAACGGAAAGCGTAAAAATGCCGACGGCGATCTCGACTATGGGGCTTCTCTCAAGAAGAAGAAACGTCGGCAGACATTCCTGTCAAAATATACGGAAACCTGGCCGTTCATAAGCGTGGCAAGATCGACACTTACGCGTCTTGTGAAATTTGTGCGTGTGAGTTCTCCATCGGATCTGGAGGTAGGGATGAAATAACCCATCATGTCGCCACTGAAAAGCACAAGAAGAACACAAAAATCCGTGAGAGACGAGAAATCTTGTAACATTAGTGGATTCTTTCAGCGCGCTCAGACGTCAACCAGTCAGGAAACTTTTGACGTCATAAGAGCTGAAACGATGATGGTTGACCTTGCAGCTGAACTGAATTTGCCGATGGCCGTGCTGGACAAGCTAAACAGAGGTGTTAAATTGATGTTTCCTGACTCGGACATCGCAAAGAAGTTTCAGTGCGCTAGAAGCAAAGTAGCATTGTAGAAGTTGTACATAGTGTAAATAAAGGTAAGCTTTCACGTTAATGTTGATGTGGTTGTGATATGTGCTACCGCTGCATGTGTCCCTGGAAATCAGTCAGTGTCCCTGGTTTTGAAAAAGTATGTCCCTGAAAGAGGCGGAAGGGGGTAGGCAGCCCTGTTTATACAGAGTTCCCTGTCCCCATTCCCCTGTTGTTTATACAGAGTTCCCTGTCCCCATTCCCCTGTTGTTTGTGCAGTCGTTCCTGTCTGGCCAATCTCCGTTCTGTGTTGTTTGTGCAGTCGTCCCTGTCTAGTCAATCTCCATTCTGTGTTGTTTGTGCAGTCGTCCCTGTCTGGTCAATCTCCATTCTGTGTTGTTTATGCAGTCGTCCCTGTCTGGTCAATCTCCATTCGGTGTTGTTTGTGCAGAGAGTCGTCCTTATCTGGTCAATCTCCATTCTGTGTTGATTGTGCAGAGTTCCCTATCAGGTCAATCTCCATTCTGTGTTGTTTGTGCAGCCGTCCCTATCTGGTCAATCTCCATTCTGTGTTGTTTGTGCAGTCGTCCCTATCTGGTCAAACTCCATTTTGTGTTGTTTGTGCAGTCTCCCTATCTGGTCAGTTTCCATTCTGTGTTGTTTGTGCAGAGAGTCTCCTATCTGGTCAATCTCCATTCTGTGTTGTTTGTACAGAGAGTCGTCCTTATCTGGTCAGTCTCCATTCTGTGTTTTTTGTGCAGAGAGTCGTCCCTATCTGGTTAATCTCCATTCTGTGTTGTTTGTGCAGGTTCCCTATCTGGTCAATCTCCATTCTGTGTTGTTTGTGCAGAGATTCATCCCTATCTGGTCAATCTCCATTCTGTTTGTTTGTGCAGAGATTCATCCCTATCTGGTCACTCTCCATTCTGTGTTGTTTGTGCAGTCGTCCATCTGGTCAATCTCCATTCTGTGTTGTTTGTGCAGTCGTCCCTATCTGGTCAATCTCCATTCTGTGTTGTTTGTGCAGTTGTCCCTATCTGGTCAATCTCCATTCTGTGTTGTTTGTGCAGTCGTCCCTATCTGGTCAATCTCCATTCTGTGTTGTTTGTGCACAGTTCCGTATCTGGTCAATCTCCATTCTGTGTTGTTTGTGCAGTCGTCCCTATCTGGTCAATCTCCATTCTGTGTTGTTTGTGCAGTTGTCCCTATCTGGTCAATCTCCATTCTGTGTTGTTTGTGCAGTCGTCCCTATCTGGTCAATCTCCATTCTGTGTTGTTTGTGCACAGTTCCGTATCTGGTCAATCTCCATTCTGTGGTGTTTGTACAGAGAGTCGTCCTTATCTGGTCAATCTCCATTCTGTGTTGTTTGTGCAGTCGTCCCTATCTGGTCAATCTCCATTCTGTGTTGTTTGTGCAGTCGTCCCTATCTGGTCAATCTCCATTCTGTGTTGTTTGTGCACAGTTCCGTATCTGGTCAATCTCCATTCTGTGTTGTTTGTGCACAGTTCCGTATCTGGTCAATCTCCATTCTGTGTTGTTTGTGCAGTCGTCCCTGTCTGGCTATCTCCATTCTGTGTTGTTTGTGCAGTCATCCCTATCTGGTCAATCTCCATTCTGTGTTGTTTGTGCAGAGAGTCGTCCTTATCTGGTCAATCTCCATTCTGTGTTGTTTGTACAGAGTCATCCCTATCTGGTCAATCTCCATTCTGTGTTGTTTGTGCAGAGTTCCCTATCTGGTCAATCTCCATTCTGTGTTGTTTGTGCAGAGTTCCCTATCTGGTCAATCTCCATTCTGTGTGTGTTTGTACAGAGAGTCGTCCTTATCTGGTCAATCTCCATTCTGTGTTGTTTGTGCAGTCGTCCCTATCTGGTCAATCTCCATTCTGTGTTGTTTGTGCAGTCGTCCCTATCTGGTCAATCTCCATTCTGTGTTGTTTGTGCAGTCATCCCTATCTGGTCACTCTCCATTCTGTGTTTTTTGTGCAGAGAGTCGTCCCATCTGGTCAATCTCCATTCTGTGTTGTTTGTGCAGAGAGTCGTCCTATCTGGTCAATCTCCATTCTGTGTTGTTTGTACAGAGTCATCCCTATCTGGTCAATCTCCATTCTGTGTTGTTTGTGCAGAGAGTCGTCCCTATCTGGTCAATCTCCATTCTGTGGTGTTTGTACAGAGAGTCATCCCTATTGGTCAATCTCCATTCTGTGTTGTTTGTGCAGAGAGTCGTCCCTATCTGGTCAATCTCCATTCTGTGTTGTTTGTGCAGAGAGTCGTCCTTATCTGGTCAATCTCCATTCTGTGTTGTTTGTGCAGTCGTCCCTATCTGGTCAATCTCCATTCTGTGTTGTTTGTGCAGAGTTCCCTATCTGGTCAATCTCCATTCTGTTTGTTTGTGCAGAGAGTCGTCCCTATCTGGTCAATCTCCATTCTGTGTTGTTTGTGCAGTCGTCCCTATCTGGTCAATCTCCATTCTGTGTTGTTTGTGCAGAGAGTCATCCCTATCTGGTCAATCTCCATTCTGTGTTGTTTGTACAGAGTCATCCCTATCTGGTCAATCTCCATTCTGTGTTGTTTGTACAGAGTCTCCCTATCTGGTCAATCTCCATTCTGTGTTGTTTGTACAGAGTCGTCCCTATCTGGTCAATCTCCATTCTGTGTTGTTTGTGCAGAGAGTGTCCCTATCTGGTCAATCTCCATTCTGTGTTGTTTGTACAGAGAGTCGTCCTTATCTGGTCAATCTCCATTCTGTGTTGTTTGTACAGAGTCATCCCTATCTGGTCAATCTCCATTCTGTGTTGTTTGTGCAGAGAGTCGTCCCTATCTGGTCAATCTCCATTCTGTGGTGTTTGTACAGAGAGTCATCCCTATCTGGTCAATCTCCATTCTGTGTGTTTGTACAGAGAGTCATCCCTATCTGGTCAATCTCCATTCTGTGTTGTTTGTGCAGAGAGTCGTCCCTATCTAGTCAATCTCCATTCTGTGTTGTTTGTGCAGTCGTCCCTATCTGGTCAATCTCCATTCTGTGTTGTTTGTGCAGAGTCGTCCCTATTGGTCAATCTCCATTCTGTGTTGTTTGTGCAGAGGTCATCCCTATCTGGTCATCTCCATTCTGTGTTGTTTGTGCAGAGAGTCGTCCCTATCTGGTCAACCTCATCGACTCCCAGGCATGTGGATTTTTCCAGCGAAGTGTCAACGGCCGTGCGGCTTTGTGACGGAGCAGTGGTCGTGGTGGATGTGGTGGAGGGGGTGTGTCCACAGGTCAGTTATTGAGACAGCAATGTGTCTGTGACGTGGTGTATGTCATCTGTGTGTATCTGTGAGTGGTGTATGTTAACTGGTGTTTCTGTGATGTGGTGTAGTCAGCTGGTTTCTGTGACGTGGTAATTCAGCTGTGTTTCTGTGAGTGGTGTATGTTAACTGGTGTTTCTGTACATGGTGTATGTCAGCTGGTGTTTCTGTGATGTGGTGTATGTCAGTGGTGTATCTGTGACGTGGTGTATGTCAGCTGGTGTTTCTGTGACGTGGTGTATGTCAGCTGGTGTTTCAGTGACCTGGTGTATGCCATTGTCAGTTGTGATGTGTCTGTGACATGGTGTATGTCATTTGTGTCTGTGACATGGTGTATGTCAGTTGTGTCTGTGACATGGTGTATGTCAGTTGTGTCTGTGACATGGTGTATGCCATTGTCAGTGGTGTCATGTCTGTAACATGGTGTATGTCAGTTGTGATGTGTCTTGTGACATGGTGTATGTCAGTTTGTGATGATGGTCTGTGACATGGTGTATGTCAGTTGTGTCATGTCTGTGACATGGTGTATGTCAGTGGTGTCATGTCTGTGGCATGTTGTATGTCAGTTGTGATGTGTCTGTGACATGGTGTATGCAGTTGTGATGTGTCTGTGACATGGTGTATGTCAGTTGTTTCATGTCTGTGACATGTGTATGTCAGTTGTGTCATGTCTGTGACATGGTGTATGTCAGTGGTGTTGTGGCTGTGACATGGTGTATGTCAGTTTGTGTCATGTCTGTGGCATGGTGTATGTCAGTGGTGTCATGTCTGTGACATGATGTATGTCAGTGGTGTCATGTCTGTGACATGATGTATGTCAGTGTGCATGTCTTAGACATGATGTATGTCAGTGGTGTCATGTCTGTGACATGATGTATGTCAGTGGTGTCATGTCTATGACATGATGTATGTCAGTGGTGTCATGTCTGTGACATGGTGTATGTCAGTTGTGTTGTGGCTGTGGCATGCTGCTCTGTGTAGATTGGTGCAGGTGTGCCCTGGGTGTTCTGTTTCAACGTATCTCTGGATACAGCTGTCCAGACCTTTGGCCTCTGCACAATCAGCAAGGCTGCAGAACACAGTGCCTTCTGTACCCATCTCATGGAATGATTGACAGGCTTGTCGTACTATGACTTATTCACTTCATAGTGTGAAGTCACAGACCTACATGGTGCTGCAGGAGACCTGGTTGTCATGGAAACGGACCTACATGGTGCTGCAGGAGACCTGGTTGTCATGGTAATGGACCTACATGCTGCTGCAGGAGACCTGGTTGTCATGGTCACAGATCTACGTGTCCTGCAGGAGACCTGGTTGTCATGGTCACAGATCTACGTGTCCTGCAGGAGACCTGGTTGTCATGGTCACAGATCTACTTGGTCCTGCAAGAGGCCTGGTTGTCATGGTCGCAGATCTATGTGTCCTGCAGGAGGCCTGGTTGTCATGGTCACAGACCTATATGGTTGCTACAGAAGGTCTGGTTGTCATGGTCACAGATCTACTTGGTCCTGCAAGAGGCCTGGTTGTCATGGTCACATATCGATGTGTCCTGCAGGAGGCCTGGTTGTCATGGTCACAGATCTACTTGGTCCTGCAGGAGGCCTGGTTGTCATGGTCACAGATCTACGTGTCCTGCAGGAGGCCTGGTTGTCATGGTCACAGATCTACGTGTCCTGCAGGAGGCCTGGTTGTCATGGTCACAGATCTACGTGTCCTGCAGGAGGCCTGGTTGTCATGGTCACAGACCTATTTGGTCCTGCAGGAGGCCTGGTTGTCATGGTCACAGACCTACATGGTGCTACAGAAGGTCTGGTTGTCATGGTCACAGATCTACTTGGTCCTGCAGGAGGCCTGGTTGTCATGGTCACAGACCTATTTGGTGCTACAGGAGGCCTGGTTGTCATGGTCACAGACCTATTTGGTGCTACAGGAGGCCTGGTTGTCATGGTCATACACCTACATGGAGCTGCAGGAGGTCTGTTGGAGATCCTGGGTCTTTTGGGAACAAAATAACACAGCAGTACAACACCAGACAGGCAGCATTACACCACCACACAAGACACATGAAAACACAACGCAACACAGTGCAATGCAATGCAAGACAAGATGGCATACTGTGTCACAAAATAACAGAGCAAAACCAGCCCAGCCATGACAAGACAAGACAAGACAAGACAAGACAAGAAGACAAGCAAGACACAACATGAGAAACTAGACTAGACAAGACACGGCAAGACATGACATGACATGAGAGGACAAGACTAGTCAAGACAACACATGACACGACAAGACAAGACAAGACAAGACAAGACATGGCAGCGTGTTGACAGTGACGCTGTGTCTTTCAGACCCACGCTGTGCTGCGTCAGGCGTGGCTGGAGAACATCCGCCCTGTCCTGGTGCTGAACAAAATGGATCGTCTCATCTCGGAGCTGAAGATGTCTCCACTGGAGGCCTTCCTCCACCTGCAGAACATCCTGGTGCAGGTGAGCTTCCTCCTCTCCCTCCTCTCCCCCTCCTCCTCCTCCTCCTCCTTCACTACCATCATTATCCTCTGGAGGCCTTCCTCCACCTGCAGAACATCCTGGTGCAGGTGAGCCTCCTCCTCTCTCTCCTCTCCTCCCCCTCCTCCTCCTTCACTACCATCATTATCCTCTGGAGGCCTTCCTCCACCTGCAGAACATCCTGGTGCAGGTGAGCCTCCTCCTCTCTCTCCTCTCCCCCTCCCCCTCCTCCTCCTCCTCCTTCACTACCATCATTATCCTCTGGAGGCCGTCCTCCACCTGCAGATCATCCTGGTGCAGGTGAGCCTCCTCCTCTCCCTCCTCTCCCCCTCCTCCTCCTCCTCCTTCACTACCATCATCATCATCCTCTGGAGGCGTCCTCCACCTGCAGATCATCCTGGTGCAGGTGAACGTCGTCTCCACCTCCTATATTCCTCCTCTATTCCTCCTATCCCCCTCCTCTCTCTTCACCCCCCCCCCCCCCCCCCCTCCTCCTCCTCCTCCAGCTCCAATGCCATTCAGCTAGCGCTCAGCAACATGTGTTCTCTGTGTCATAGCAAAACATCCAGATACAGGTGATAATGATACAGAGGGACCAGGTGATACAGGTGATAATGATACAGGTGATAATGATACAGAGGGACTAGGTGATACAGGTGATAATGATACAGAGGGACGAGGTGATACAGGTGATAATGATACAGAGGGACTAGGTGATACAGGTGATAATGATACAGAGGGACTAGGTGATACAGGTGATAATGATACAGAGGGACTAGGTGATAATACAGGTAGATAATGATACAGAGGGACTAGGTGATACAGATAATAATGATACAGAGGGACTAGGTGATACAGATGATAATGATGCAGAGGGACTAGGTGATACAGGTGATAATGATACAGAGGGACTAGGTGATACAGGTGATAATGATACAGAGGGACCAGGTGATACAGGTGATAGTGATACAGAGAGACCAGGTGATAATGATACAGGTGATAATGATGCAGGTGATAATGATACAGGTGATAATGATACAGAGGGACTAGGTGATACAGGTGATAATGATACAGAGGACCAGGTGATACAGGTGATAATGATACAGAGGGACCATGTGATACAGGTGATAATTATACAGAGGGACTAGGTAATACAGGTGATAATGATACAGAGGGACTAGATGATACAGATGATAATGATACAGGTGATAATGATACAGTTGATAGTGATACAGAGGGACCAGGTGATACAGGTGATAATGATACAGAGGGACCAGGTGATACAGGTGATAATGATACAGAGGGACTAGGTGATACAGGTGATAATGATACAGGTGATAATGATACAGAGGGACCATGTGATACAGGTGATAATGATAAAGGTGATACAGGTGATCAGATAATGATACAGAGGGACCAGGTGATACAGGTGATAATGATACAGAGGGACCAGGTGATACAGGTGATAATGATACAGAGGGACCAGGTGATACAGGTGATAATGATACAGAGGGACCAGGTGATACAGGTGATAATGATACAGAGGGACCAGATGATACAGGTGATAATGATACAGAGGGACCAGGTGATACAGGTGATAATGATACAGAGGGACCACGTGATACAGGTGATAATGATACAGAGGGACCAGGTGATACAGGTGATAATGATACAGAGGACCAGATGATACAGGTGATAAGATACAGGTGATAATGATACAGGTGATAATGATACAGAGGGACCAGGTGATGCAGGTGATAATGATACAGAGGGACCAGGTGATACAAGTGATAATGATACAGAGGGACTAGGTAATACAGGTGATAATGATACAGGTGATAATGATACAGGTGATAATGATACAGAGGGACCAGGTGATACAGGTGATAATGAACAGAGGGACAGGTGATACAGGTGATAATGATGCAGAGGGACTAGGTGATACAGGTGATAATGATACAGAGGGACCAGTGATACAGGTGATAATGATACAGAGGGACAGGTGATACAGGTGATAATGATACAGAGGGACCAGGTGATACAGGTGATATGATACAGAGGGACCAGGTGTATACAGGTGATAATGATCAGAGGGACTAGGTGATACGGGTGATAATGATACAGAGGGACCAGGTGATACAGGTGATAATGATACAGAGGGACCAGGTGATACAGGTGATAATGATACGAGGGACTAGGTGATACAGGTGATAATGATTCAGAGGGACTAGGTGATACAGGTGATAATGATACAGGTGATAATGATACAGAGGGACTAGGTGATGCAGGTGATAATGATACAGAATGACCAGGTGATACAGGTGATAATGATACAGGGGACCAGATGATACAGGTGATAATGATACAGAGGGACCAGTGATACAGGTGATAATGAACAGAGGGACAGGTGATAAGGTGATAATGATACAGAGGGACCAGGTGATACAGGTGATAATGATACAGAGGGACCAGGTGATACAGGTGATAATGATACAGAGGGACCAGGTGATACAGGTGATAATGATTCAGAGGGACTAGGTGATACAGGTGATAATGATACAGAGGGACCAGGTGATACAGGTGATAATGATACAGAGGGACCAGGTGATACAGGTGATAATGATACAGAGGGACAGGTGATACAGGTGATAATGATTCAGAGGGACTAGGTGATACAGGTGATAATGATACAGGGATGATAATGATACAGAGGGACTAGATGATACAGGTGATAATGATACAGATGACAGGTGATACAGGTGATAATGATACAGAGGGACTAGTGATACAGGTGATAATGATACAGAGGGACCAGGTGATACAGGTGATAATGATACAGAGGGACCAGGTGATACAGGTGATAATGATACAGAGGGACTAGGTGATACAGGTGATAATGATACAGAGGGACCAGAGTACAGGTTATAATTATACAGGTGATAATGATACAGAGGGACCAGGTGATACAGGTGATAATGATACAGAGGGACCAGGTGATAGAGGTGATAATGATACAGAGGGACCAGGTGATACAGGTGATATGATACAGAGGGACTAGGTGATACAGGTGATAATGATACAGGGGGACAGGTGATACAGGTGATAATGATACAGGGACCAGGTGATACAGGTGATAATGATACAGAGGGACCAGGTGATACAGGTGATAATGATACAGGGGACTAGGTGATACGGTGATAATGATACAGGTGATAATGATACAGGTGATATGATACAGGTTATAATGCTACAGAGGGACTAGGTGATACAGGTGATAATGATACAGAGGGACTAGGTGATACAGGTGATAATGATACAGAGGGACTAGGTGATACAGGTGATAATGATACAGAGGGACTAGGTGATACAGGTGATAATGATACAGAGGGACCAGGTGATACAGGTGTAATGATACAGAGGGACTAGGTGATACAGGTGATAATGATACAGAGGGACTAGGTGATACAGGTGATAATGATACAGAGGGACCAGGTGATCAGGTGAATAATGATACAGAGGGACCAGACTGATACAGGTGATAGTGATACAGGGGACTAGGTGATACAGGTGATAGTGATACAGGTGATAATGATACAGAGGGACTAGGTGATACAGATGATAATGATACAGAGGGATAGGTGATGCAGGTGAAAATGATACAGAGGGACAGATGATAGGTGATAATGATACAGGTGATAATGATACAGAGGGACTAGGTGATACAGGTGTAATGATAATGTGATAATGATAAGAGGGACTAGGTGATACAGGTGATAATCATACAGAGGGACCAGGTGATACAGGTGATAATGATACAGGGGACTAGTGATACAGGTGATAATGATACAGAGGGACCAGTGATACAGGTGATAATGATACAGGTGATAATGATACAGGTGATAATGATACAGGTGATAATGATACAGAGGGACAGATGATACAGTTGATAATGATGCAGAGGATAGGTGATACAGGTGATAATGATCACAGGTGATAATGATCATGTGATAATGATACAGAGGGACCAGATGATACAGGTGATAATGATACGAGGGACCAGGTGGATACAGGTGATAATGATACAGGTGATAATGATACAGAGGGACTAGGTGATACAGGTTATAATGATACAGGTGATAATGATACAGAGGGACTAGGTGATACAGGTGATAATGATACATGTGATAATGATACAGAGGGACTAGGTGATACAGGTGATAATCATACAGAGGGACCAGGTGATACAGGTGATAATGATACAGAGGGACTAGGTGATACAGGTGATAATGATACAGAGGGGACAGGTGATACAGGTGATAATGATACAGGTGACAATGATACAGGTGATAATGATACAGAGGGACCAGATGATACAGTTGATAATGATGCAGAGGGACTAGGTGATACAGGTGATAATGATGCAGGTGATAATGATACATGTGATAATGATACAGAGGGACCAGATGATACAGGTGATAATGATACAGAGGGACCAGGTGATACAGGTGATAATGATACAGGTGATAATGATACAGGTGATAACGATACAGAGGGACTAGGTGATACAGGTGATAATGATACAGGTGATAATGATACAGAGGGACCAGATGATACAGGTGATAATGATACAGAGGGATAGGTGATACAGGTGATAATGATACAGGTGAAATGATACAGAGGGACTAGGTGATACAGGTGATAATGATACAGAGGGACCAGGTGATACAGGTGATAATGATACAGAGGGACTAGGTGATACAGGTGAGAATGATACAGAGGGACCAGGTGATACAGGTGATAATGATACAGAGGGACCAGGTGATACAGGTGATAATGATACAGAGGGACTAGATGATACAGGTGATAATGATACATATGGACCAGGTGATACAGGTGATAATGATACAGAGGGACCAGGTGATACAGGTGATAATGATACAGAGGGACCAGGTGATACAGGTGATAATGATACAGAGGGACTAGGTGATACAGGTGATAATGATACAGAGGGACTAGGTGATACAGGTGATAATGATACAGAGGGACTAGATGATACAGGTGATAATGATACAGAGGGACTAGATGATACATAATGATACAGGTGATAATGATACAGAGAGACTAGATGATACTACAAGGGACTACATGATAGCAATACTATAGAGGGACTACATGATAGCAATACTACAGAGGGACGAGATGATACTACAGAGGGACTAGATGATACTACAGAGGGACTAGATGATACTACAGAGGGACTACATGATACTACAGAGGGACTACATGATAGCAATGATACAGAGGGGTTAGATGATGTCAATAATACACAGGGTCTAGATTAAAGCAATAATACAGAGGGGTTAGATAGTAGCAATGATGAAGAGAAACTAGATGATAGTGATACTACAGAGGGACTAGCTGATAGCAATACTACAGAGGACTTAATGACAGCAATGATGTTGAGGGACTAGATGATAGCAATACTACGAGGGGCTTAATGACAGCAATGATGTTGAGGGACCAGATGATAGCAATACTACAGAGGGCTTAATGACAGCAATGATGTTGAGGACTAGATGATAGCAATACTACAGAGGACTTAATGACAGCAATGATGTTGAGGGACTAGATGATAGCAATACTACAGAGGGACTTAATGTCAGCAATGATGTTGAGGGACTAGATGATAGCAATACTACAGAGGGCTTAATGACAGCAATGATATTGAGGGACTAGATGATAGCAATACTACAGAGGACTTAATGACAGCAATGATGTTGAGGGACTAGATGATGAGTGGCTTGTTCTACAGTGACCATGCAAATGTCAGTGAATGTCTGCATGCCAACACATCGTCCATGTGGTGCACACACATGCACAGTGACAAAAATCAACAAAGAGAGGAGAATCCCATCTGTTTCCAACTCTTTACAGTACATTAGTAATAAAGAGGTCAATTTAATGCTGGAAAATTCTCATACCGAGACATCAAGAGCCTGTTCTGTATTAGTTTTCCACTCACATCATCATTCCTGTTTTCTGTCATCACTCAGCCACTTCTATACTATGTAGTTTAGTCTGTCCACAGATTTTTTCTCTTTTTTTTAAATTTTCTTTACTTTTTATTGAAATAATATTTTAGTACATGTGTTAATGTTGTGTAAATTACGTAAGTCTCTGTCTTTCTTTTGTAATTGATTTTATGTCAGTTTTGCTCACATCAAAATTGTCAGGGTGGTAATTGTTGGTTACCCTTTTTGCTTTGGGTTACAAGGTTCATCTGATCTCTTAATTTCCTTTTTCTTCAAAATGGGAGAGACCATTGCCACAGTCATTGCACAGTGCCAAGCTTAGACAACTCACCCAGAGGGTCCCACCACTCACAGACCTGGTTCCCTCCCCCTACCCTCCCTGTTCCATGACCAGCCTGGGGTTTTGTTTGGTTTTGGTTTGTTTTGTTTTCTTTCTATTATTGTTTTGATTTGTTTTGTTTTCTTTCTATTTTTGTTTTGATTTTGTTTTGTTTTCTTTCTATTTTTGTTTTGATTTTGTTTTGTTTTCTTCCTTTTATTGTTTTGATTTTGTTTTTTTCTTTCTATTTTTGTTTTGATTTTTTAAATGTGTTATGACTGATCTCTTGATTTACTTAGGAGTGTTTACTATGACTAATTTTTTTAATTTTTTTTTTTTTTTTTTTTTTTTGGGGGGGGACTGTTTCTATGACTGATCTGTTGGGATCTTTAGGGTGTTTCTATGACTGAGCTGTTGGGATCTTTAGGAGTGTTTCTATGACTGAGCTGTTGGTATCTTTAGGAGTGTTTCTATGACTGAACTGCTGGGTTCTTTAGGGGAGTTTTTGAAACCGTGTTTTTTTTGTCTTTGTTAAGGAGTATGTCAGTGACAGTTCATTCTTTGTGATGTATTACTCATGAACATTGTGACACCATGTTGTATGGTGTTTTCACCATGGGGGGATGATGTTATATCATTGTGACAATTGTTTGCTATTGGTGTTTTACTGGATGCTGATTTTACTAGTGTATGTTCTTGGTGTTTTGACCTTGTGTATTGATTATCTGTTTTGTTTTTTTCCCTTGATGTATTCTTGGATTTTGTTTTTTTTCCCCTGATTCTATATTGTTGTTGATTTTTTTAACCATGGGGTGATGATGATTACTCATTTGACATTGTTGGAGTGTTTATATGACTACTTTTGTGACTATTTTTTTTGGGTTTTGTTTTTATTTTTTGTTGTGGGGGGTGACTGATTTATGACTGAATTCTGTTGGGTTTTAGGGGGGTGTTTCTAATGTGAACTGTTGGGTGATTTTCAAGGGGTTGATTTCTATCATGACTAGTGCTTTGGGTTTTAGGGTATGTTCTATAATTATCTGTTGGATCTTTGGGTTTCTTGACCTGAGCTGTGGGACTTTGGAGTGTTCTATTGATGAACTGTTGTCTATTGGTGGTTTTATTGAACGTGTTTTTTTTGTTCTTTAGGTTAATGGGTGATATGTCATGACACAGTTCATTGTTTGTGATGTATTACTATACATTGTGACACATGTTGTCTATTGGTGTTTTCACCATGGGGGGACTGATGTTCTACTCATTGTGACACATGTTGCTATTGGTGTTTTGACCATGGGTGACTGATGTTTATCATGTGACACATGTTGCTATTGGTGTTTTGACCATGGGGTGGACTGATGTATACTCAGTGTGACACATGTTGCTATTGGTGTTTTCACCATGGGGGGACTGATGTTCTAATCATGGACACATGTTGCTATTGGTGTTTTCACCATGGGGTGACTGATGTACTACTCAATAATTATGACACATGTTACTATTGGTGTTTTCACCATGGGGTGATGATGTGCTACTCAATATGACACATGTTGCTATTGGTGTTTTCACCATGGGGTGACTGATGTTCTACTCATTATCACACTCAATATGACACATGTTGCTGTTGGTGTTTTCACCATGGGGGGACTGCAGGCAGACATGGAATCCAAAGAGCAGAAGCCGAATGATGGGCCTGCAAGACACATGACACACACAAGTTCCAAAACAGACCAGTGTGTTTTGGCCAGATGGTATTCTTCAGGCAGCACAATTACAATTCAAAACAATTAAACAAAGGGTGAACAAACAGTCATTTATCTCTTCTCGCTCAGTACAGTATGTGGCCATGAGTGAAAAATGAAAATCGCAGAATGGAACTAAGAAGAGCACTTAAAAGGTTGAAGTGGAGATGATTTGGATTAAAACAAGGGTGGTCAGGTAAGCTAATGTTGTGTATAGCCCAGCCGACCTCAAAGGGCCATATCAGGGCCGTCGCCACGTTAAATTAGAACAAGGATAACAATTATAATAGTATCAGTAATGATGATGATGACAATGATAATGATAATGATAACAATAATAGTTATGATTGTAGTAGTAGTAGTAATGATAATAGTAATAATAACAATAATGATAATACAGAAAGAGGAAGAAGAAAATAAGGAGAATAATAACTACAATAATCATAGTAATTATGATTATGATAATGTGAAACATGGGAAAGATAGTAAGATAAAATCTAAGAAATACAGGAATGCATAGAAATTCAGGAAATACAAAATTGGTAAAATTCATCATAGAGTATGGATATTGAAGATGATAATGATATCGATAATGAAAATAATGATAATATTACTACTATCAATTATGATGATATTGATGATAAATCAGTAATAGAAACAGTTGTACTTTTAGCAATGACATTGATAATGAATACGTAATAAAAACAATGGTATATGGCAGTAGTATAATAATAACATGATGGATCTGTGAGGACATTAATGTTGAAGTGTGTTGGCCTATTAGCAATGACATTGACAATGAATACGTAACAAATCTTAAATAAATGTTAGCGAACCGCCCAGAGAACGTGGACAAACGAGTTACAAGACAAAACACGACGCGTTTCGACCTCTTAGGTCTTCGTCTGGTGATAATTAAACGAATAAAACAACGAAAATTCACTTAGCTTTGGTCGCTTCAGATCGCTCAGGCTTCAGCGCAAGGAAGAAGGCGTTGAATGAGAACGAGGCTGTTGGAAGGGAAGTAGTGAGCGAGTCAAAGTCGTAATGATGATAATAATATTACTGATAGGAATACTATTAATGGTCAAAATATTGGGGGAAAAAAAAAGAAAAAAAAAAAAGATCAATCTTGGTGTCAATAAGTATGTGTATGGGAGAAAGGAGAGTGGGTTAGAGGATTCTTAAGCAGCAGGGTTGCCGTGGCAACAGTCCCAGAGGGATGGTGATGTCAGTGCTAGGGGTAGTATCAATACTAGCAATAGTATTACTGAATGATATTGCTAACAACGATAGTGAAGGTTAAGGTAACGAAAGCATGATACAGAAATATATTTTGAAAATACATTTTTATAATAATCAAATAAATAAATAAAAAAAACATTAAAAATAATAATAATATAATAATAATAAAATTAAAAAAAAAAATATTCATAATAAATGCATAAATAAGATAGCTATAAGTTATGTGTGAGGTGAATAGTGGGAGATAAGGTAGTATGTGTGGTGTAGTGGGAGGATATTGTGGGCTGAGATTGATATATATATGAGCTTGTGACAAAAGGTGATCGTCCAGACCCCTTGTATATTTATCGCACAAATAAAGAATTAAAAAAATACCAATGCTTTTTTATTTATTGCTTGATGTTTTATAATACCTTGAAGAGATACATAATATAACATGGTGAGTTTGGGTCTGCCTTCCATTTGAAAATGCCCAAGTTGTACGCTTTTCTTTGATAAATTTTCCCGTTCAAGATGGCGGACGAGTGATGCGGTTGGTGTCGAAGCCTGGATACATATCTAAATTGCATACCATCACAACAATATGAATAAAGGATGCAGAAAAATCAACGGCGAACATGTTAAAATCACAAACCGGTTCTATTTCTGATTGTTTTCGATGCTGTCAAGCGGTAAAAATCCGTTTGACAGTCGTTACGCTGTTTGTCAAATCGTGTCGGTCAGCAAAACTCTCGATCGTTCACATCAGGTTCGGTTCGGTTCCGTGTTCATTTAACTCGGCATCTCGGACAACACTAACCGAATGGAGAAAGGTGTTTTCCGAACCAAATTCGATTCAGTGGCAGCAAACGACGCGAAATCCATCGGTAATAAGCAGTATGTCAGAAAATAACGACCGTATTTTTTTCGCAATTCTACTAACAACGAACTTACAGATCCCATGCCGTGCGATAATATACAAGGGGTCTGGACGATCACCTTTGTCACAAGCTCATATATATCAATCTCAGCCCACAATATCCTCCCACTACACACACACATATACCTTATCTCCCACTATTCACCTCACACATAACTTATAGCTATCTTATTTATGCATTTATTATGATTATTTTTTTTTTTTAAATTTATTATTATTATTATTATTATTATTAATTATTATTATTATTATTAATGTTTCTTTTATTTATTTATTTGATTATTATAAAAATGTATTTTCTAAATAATTTCTGTATCATGCTTTTGTTACCTTAACCTTCACTATCGTGTTAGCAATATCATTCAGTAATACTATTGCTAGTATTGATACTACCCCTAGCACTGACATCACCATCCCTCTGGGACTGTTGCCACGGCAACCTGCTGCTTAACCTTTACCAGCCGAGTCGTCCAATAGTGGACGACAGGATTTCTCCCTTGAGCCAGTCGTCCAATAGTGGACGACAGGATTTCTCTCCCTTGAGCCGAGTCGTCCAATAGTGGCGACGGGAACATAAAAATTCCTGCACTTTCATGAAATGGTCAAGGAAAAAACTCTGTAACTAGTCTTGGGATGTTGGAACGAGTTGTCGACATACTTTCAGTGGCCTAGTGTGAACTTGGCTGACTCCACGACCTTTGGAACAAAGCACAGAGAGCCCGACCACGCGGCACGCGGCACGTTTCCTGTGTCGGAAGAAATCTCGGTCAGGCGAAGGGATGCTAACAATTTCTCGTGCAATGAAGTGCTTGAAATCGTATTACAAAGTGGATCTGGTGTGATTGGAGTTGAGTGTTTGTTCTTTCCTGTGACACCTAACACAAGACCGTCAGTTGTTGTAGAGCTACGTAAAATAAATTAAAAAGTGGCCAAATCTGTGCGTCAGCAGGGAATTATCGCTGTGCACGGCGCACCGCCACGGAATGAGCGTGTGCGCCGGCACTCGTCTGGAAAGAATTAAGAATCCTCTAACCCACTCTCCTTTCTCCCATACACATACTTATTGACACCAAGATTGATCTTTTTTTTTTTTTCTTTTTTTTCCCCCAATATTTTGACCATTAATAGTATTCCTATCAGTAATATTATTATCATCATTACGACTTTGACTCGCTCACTACTTCCCTTCCAACAGCCTCGTTCTCATTCAACGCCTTCTTCCTTGCGCTGAAGCCTGAGCGATCTGAAGCGACCAAAGCTAAGTGAATTTTCGTTGTTTTATTCGTTTAATTATCACCAGACGAAGACCTAAGAGGTCGAAACGCGTCGTGTTTTGTCTTGTAACTCGTTTGTCCACGTTCTCTGGGCGGTTCGCTAACATTTATTTAAGATTTGTTTAGATTTCCGCCTGCAGTCGTCTCGCTTTGCAACTAAATGAATACGTAATAAAAACAATGGTATATGGCAGTAGCATAATAATAACATGATGGATCTGTGAGGACATTAATGTTGAAGTGTGTTGGCCTATTAGCAATGACATTGATAATGAATACGTAATAAAAACAATGGTATATGGCAGTAGTATAATAATAACATGATGGATCTGTGAGGACATTAATGTTGAAGTGTGTTGGCCTATTAGCAATGACATTGACAATGAATACGTAATAAAAACAATGGTATATGGCAGTAGTATAATAATAACATGATGGATCTGTGAGGACATTAATGTTGAAGTGTGTTGGCCTATTAGCAATGACATTGATAATGAATACGTAATAAAAACAATGGTATATGGCAGTAGTATAATAATAACATGATGGATCTGTGAGGACATTAATGTTGAAGTGTGTTGGCCTATTAGCAATGACATTGACATGAATACGTAATAAAAACATGGTATATGGCAGTAGTATAATAATAACATGATGGATCTGTGGGACATTAATGTTGAAGTGTGTTGGCCTATAGCAATGACTTGACAAGAATACGTAATAAAAACATGGATATGCAGTAGTATAATAATAACATGATGGATCTGTGAGAACATTAATTGAAGTGTGTTGCCTACAACCAGCTGCAACCAGATGGCTTTTCACCTGTGTTGTGCCCGTTATTTCCTTTCAGTACTGACATCACCTTGCCTCTCTCTTCCCGCCCTTCTTGCCTACACCCCACCACCCCCTCCTTGCTCACCATCCTTCTCCATCTGAGACATTTTTCAGAGAACCTTTTGCCTGGGCATTCAGGAAGAGATGTAGGGAGCTCACAGAGCAAATAGACAGGGAAAGAACCTTTTGCCTGGGCAAATAGACAGGGAGAACCCAGCTTACGTTGACCACATTTTGGTTTTATTCCTAACTGACAGGGAGAACCAGCTTACTTGACCACATTTGGTTTTATTCCTAACTGACAGGGAAAACCAGCTTAGTGACCACATTTTGGTTTTATTCCTAACTGACAGGGAAAACCCAGCTTACGTTGACCACATTTTGGTTTTATTCCTAACTGACAGAGAAAACCCAGCTTACGTTGACCACGTTTTGGTTTTATTTCTGTCACAACCAGCTTACTTTGACCACATTTTGGTTTTATTTTTTAACTGTCACTAGTGACAGGGCAAAACCAGCTTACTTTGACCACTTGATTGTTTTATTTCTAACTGACAGGGCAAAACCAGCTTACTTTGACCACTTGATTGTTTTATTTCTAACTGACAGGGCAAAACCAGCTTACTTTGACCACTTGTTTGTTTTATTTCTAACTGTCACTAGTGACAGGGCAAAACCAGCTTACTTTGACCACTTGTTTGTTTTATTTCTGTCAGGGCAAAACCAGCTTAGTTTGACCACTTGTTTGTTTTATTTCTAACTTTCTGGAAGCTCTTCTGTGTAAGGCCGCATAGGATCTATGATTTCTTTGATCACAGGCTGTGTAAAGCAGCATAGGATCTATGATTTCTTTGATCACAGGCTGTGTAAGGCAGCATAGGATCTATGATTTCTTTGATCACAGGCTGTGTAAAGCAGCATAGGATCTATCATTTCTTTGATCACAGGCTGTGTAAAACGGCATAGGATCTATGATTTCTTTGATCACAGGCTGAGACCCTGCCTCACAAATCTTCAAATCCAGATGTTGTCAGTGTTTCTGGTCACTGAGTTAAAAGAATGTGTTTTGTGTGTGTGTGTGTGTGTGTGTGTGTGTGTGTGTGTGTGTGTACTGTAATGGTAGTACATTATCATTTTGCTGTTACAGGTGAATTTGTTGACCAATTCCCTGTTTACATCGGAAGCCATGGAAAAGACATCAGCTGTGAGTGTCATGTCTATCATGATGAGTATTGTGTTGTGATGTATTATGTCATGTGTGTTGTGATGTATTATGTCATGTGTGTTGTGATGTATTATGTCACGTGTGATGTGATGTATTATGTCATGTGTGTTGTGATGTATTATGTTATGCGTGTCATGATGAGTATTGTGTTGTGATGTATTATGCCATGTGTGTTGTGATGTATTATGCCATGTGTGTCATGATGAGATTGTGTTGTGATGTACTATGTCATGATGGGTGTCATGTTGTGATGTATTATGTCACGATGGGTTCATGTTGTGATGTATTATGTCATGCCTGTCATGATGAGTATTGTTTGTGATGTATTATGTCATGGTATGTATCATGTTGTGATGTATTAAGTCACATCTCTCAGGGCAGGTATTGTGTTGTGATGTATTATGTCATGTGTGTGTGATGATTGGTATTGTGTTGTGATGTATTAAATCTGTCAGGATGGTATTGTTTGGTTTTGTATTATGTCGTGTGTCATGATGGATATTGTGATGTATTATGTCATTGTCATGATGGATATTATGATGTATTATGTCATGTGTGTCATGTGGATATTGTGATGTATTATCGGCAAATGAAACAAACTGCGGCGTTACTGAAGTAACGCAATTTATTGCACGACACAAAAGTTCAGACATAAACATGCACAATGCATGTTTATGTCTGAACTTTTTTTGTTTGTCGCTGAGGAAGGCATTTTGCCGAAAATTTTTGTCCTGTTTTTGTCGTGCAATAAATTGTCGTTACTTCACACTTTGTTTTGTGTGCTCTTCTGCTTTTTTGTCGTGTGATGTATTATGTCATGCATGTCATGATGGATATTGTGATGTATTATGTCATGTGTGTCATGATGGATATTGTGATGTATTATTGTCATGTCTATCAGGATGGATATTGTGTTGTGATGTGTCATATTTGTCAATAGTAACTGACATAACAGGTTGTGTGCTGTGATTTGTTGTCTGTCAGGGTGGGTATTGTGTTGTAAGGTATTAATTCACAACTGTTATGATGGATTTTGTTTGGTAATGTATTGTGTCATGTTTGTTAATAGTAACTCTGACATGAAAGGTTGTGTGCTATGATGTGTCATGTGTGTTAGGATGGGTAGTGTGTTGTGATGTATTATGTCATGTGTGTTAGGATGGGTAGTGTGCTGTGATGTATTATGTCATGTGTGTTAGGATGGGTAGTGTGTTGTGATGTATTATGTCATGTGTGTTAGGATGGGTAGTGTGTTGTGATGTGTTATGTCATGTGTGTTAGAATCATCAAATCCAGTGTTCTCTCACGGACTCCCGGCTGGGAGGTCGTGGGTTCGAATCCCATCAGAGTCATGTGGGTTTTTCTGCCCGACCGGCTCCTACCCAGAGTTGAGTTTGCTTCAGGCTCAGTTGGGAAGACTGGGACCACACAGTCGAGTTTCATCCACTTAATGGATGCGTTTCTGGGAGTGTTGCTCAAATTTCCTGACCAACACTGCAGGTGCCTGTATCTCTTGGGCCTGGTTGACGCCGGGATATATTATGAAAGGAAGCGTAGAGTACAGCCCTGTCATGTAGTCTCAGACGGAAATGGAAATCCGTAGCATCATTTTAATCATCCCCATTCTCATCGATCAGCATAAAAAAAAATATAAAAATGTCTCAAGTTCTGTGGCCCTTCATGCCCTGCACTCATGGTGACCTCAGTTTCGATGTCCTCTTCACGTCTGTGGTCTTGGTTTGGTTCCGTCAGGTTCACCGGTATCGGCAAGTCCATGGGGGCTGTCATTGGACGGACGTGGTGGCGCTCTCCGGAGGGACAGCTCACTTGCGCCGGCTCTGCGACTAAGCAATTATTGTCGTCAGTAGGGGCTTAGTAGGTGGTGTGCTGCATATGTTGGATCAGAACAGGCGCCACTGAACACCACCGAAGTGACTCGGCGGCAGTGCAGTGTCTCCTCCGGTGGGTAGCCTCTTGACGACTGGACTTTGACTGCTCCCTGTGGACTGCTGCGGTGGGGCTGACTGGGCTGTGGATGTGGACGGGGTGTCAGAATGAGCGGAGTGGGTGCAATGCCTCTGAGGTGGCGCAGAGGTTGGGACAGCAAAAAAAAAAAAAAAGATCCAGTGTTCTCTGCCTCACTCCACTGGTTTCCTCCTGGTTCATCAGATCCAGTGTTCTCTGCTGCCTCACTATGCTGGCTTCCCCTGGTTCATCAGATCCAGTGTTCTCTGCCTCACAATGCTGGCTTCCTCCTGGTTCATCAGATCCAGTGTTCTCTGCCTCACTATGCTGGCTTCCCCTGGTTCATCAGATCCAGTGTTCTCTGCCTCACTATGCTGGCTTCCCCCTGGTTCATCAGATCCAGTGTTCTCTGCCTCACTATGCTGGCTTCCCCCTGGTTCATCAGATCCAGTGTTCTCTGCTGCCCCACTATGCTGGCTTCCCCCTGGTTCATCAGATCCAGTGTTCTCTGCTGCCCACTATGCTGGCTTCCCCTGGTTCATCAGATCCAGTGTTCTCTGCCTCACTATGCTGGCTTCCCCTGGTTCATCAGATCCAGTGTTCTCTGCCTCACTCCACTGGTTTCCCCCTGGTTCATCAGATCCAGTGTTCTCTGCCTCACTATGCTGGCTTCCCCTGGTTCATCAGATCCAGTGTTCTCTGCCTCACTATGCTGGCTTCCCCTGGTTCATCAGATCCAGTGTTCTCTGCTGCCTCACTCCACTGGTTTCCCCCTGGTTCATCAGATCCAGTGTTCTCTGCCTCACTATGCTGGCTTCCCCCTGGTTCATCAGATCCAGTGTTCTCTGCCTCACTCCACTGGTTTCCCCCTGGTTCATCAGATCCAGTGTTCTCTGCCTCACTCCATGTCCTTGACCCTAACATAGTAACAATGACTGTCCAGGTTGTGCAGCTATAGTAAGGGAGGTAATGACTGGTGTTGCCCAAAGCTGGCTGTAGTAGCAGATTGGTTGGTGAAGACATGATGGGGACTATCAATAATAATAATGATAATAATGAATACTTGTATAGCGCCTATTCTCAGCTAGAGACCAAGCTCTAAGCGCTTTACAGTCCACACTCGTTTAAACGTTATCAAGATGAAATGACACGCACATTTCTATCAGGATGAAAGGACTCAAACGTTTCTGTATTATCAACAGTATAAAGCAACAAACAGCAGCGACAACAAACAGTCAAACTGCCGTGCTCAGAAAGGGATGGTGAATATGAAAGTGTTTGATTAGCGCCATTTCCCAGAGAGTGTGAACAACAAAACCTACTGTAATGGTTTAACAATTAAGACCTGATAAACCAGGTGACTCTCGAGACACTGGAATGAGTGCTTCCCTGTGTTTATGATGTGATGTCAAGAGAGATGATTTCTTATGCTTTTCGGTATTTGTCAGTGATTGATTCTGTTTGTAGTGTGATATCCAGTGATTCTGTGGCTAAAGTGTATGTTGTGAAGTCCAGTGATTCTTTGGCTAAGTGATTCTTTGGCTAATGTGTATGTTGTGATGTCCAGCGATTCTTTGGCTAATGTGTATGTTGTGAAGTCCAGTGATTCTTTGGCTAATGTGTATGTTGTGATGTCCAGTGATTCTTTGGCCACTGTATATTGCTAATGTTTAACGTGTGATGTCCAGCGATTCTTTGGCCACTGTATGTTGCTTATGTTTAAAGTGTGATGTCAAGTCATTCTTTGGCTAACATTAATTGTCAGTGTGTAAAGTGTGATGTCCGATGATTCTTTGGCTAATATTTGTTGTCAGTGTTAAAAGTGTTGTCACTGTTGCAGACTACTGACCAGGCTGACAGTAACACCTCGGAACAGGTATGTAGTATTGTGTCAGAACAGGTATGTAGCTTTGTGTCAGAACAGGTGTGTAGCTTTGTGTCAGAACAGGTATGTAGCTTTGTGTCAGAACAGGTGTGTAGTATTGTGTCAGAACAGGTATGTAGCTTTGTATCAGAACAGGTGTGTAGTATTGTGTCAGAACAGGTATGTAGCTTTGTATCAGAACAGGTGTGTAGTATTGTGTCAGAACAGGTATGTAGCTTTGTGTCAGAACAGGTATGTAGCTTTGTGTCAGAACAGGTATGTAGCTTTGTGTCAGAACAGGTATGTAGTATTGTGTCAGAACAGGTGTGTAGCTTTCTGTCAGAACAGGTATGTAGTATTGTGTCAGAACAGGTATGTAGCTTTGTGTCAGAACAGGTGTGTAGCTTTGTGTCAGAACAGGTGTGTAGTATTGTGTCAGAACAGGTATGTAGCTTTGTGTCAGAACAGGTATGTAGCTTTGTGTCAGAACAGGTGTGTAGTATTGTGTCAGAACAGGTATGTAGCTTTGTGTCAGAACAGGTGTGTAGTATTGTGTCAGAACAGGTATGTAGCTTTGTGTCAGAACAGGTGTGTAGCTTTGTGTCAGAAGATGTCTGTAGTGTTGCATGGTGTGTTGGTCTGTTGACGAAGATGTCTGTAGTGTTGTGTGGTGTGTTGGTCTGTTGACAAAGATGTCTGTAGTGTTGTGTGGTGTGTTGGTCTGTTGACGAAGATGTCTGTAGTATTGTGTGGTGTGTTGGTCTGTTGACGAAGATGTCTGTAGTGTTGTGTGGTGTGTTGGTTTGTTGACGAAGATGTCTGTAGTGTTGCATGGTGTGTTGGTCTGTTGACGAAGATGTCTGTAGTGTTGCTGGTGTGTTGGTCTGTTGACGAAGATGTCTGTAGTGTTGTGTGGTGTGTTGGTCTGTTGACAAAGATGTCTGTAGTGTTGTGTGGTGTGTTGGTCTGTTGACAAAGATGTCTGTGGTGTTTGCTTGGTGTGTTGGTCTGTTGACGAAGATGTCTGTAGTGTAATTGTGTGGTGTGTTGGTCTGTGACGAAGATGTCTGTAGTGTTGTGTGGTGTGTTGGTCTGTTGACGAAGATGTCTGTGGTGTTGGTGGTGTGTTGGTCTGTTGACAAGATGTCTGTAGTGTTGTGTGGTGTGTTGGTCTGTTGACGAAGATGTCTGTAGTGTTGTGTGTGTGTTGGTCTGTTGACGAAGATGTCTGTAGTGTTGTGTGGTGTGTTGGTCTGTTGACGAAGATGTCTGTAGTGTTGGTGGTGTGTTGGTCTGTTGACAAGATGTCTGTAGTGTTGTGGTGTGTTGGTCTGTTGACAAGATGTCTGTAGTGTTGTGTGGTGTGTTGGTCTGTTGACGAAGATGTCTGTAGTATTGTGTGGTGTGTTGGTCTGTTGACGAAGATGTCTGTAGTGTTGTGTGGTGTGTTGGTCTGTTGACGAAGATGTCTGTAGTGTTGTGTGGTCTGTTGACGAAGATGTCTGTAGTTTGTGTGTCTGTGACGAAGATGTCTGTGGTGTGTGTGGGTGTTGACGAAGATGTCTGTAGTGTTGTGTGTGTGTTGGTCTGTTGACGAAGATGTCTGTAGTATTGTGTGGTGTGTTGGTCTGTTGACGAAGATGTCTGTAGTTTGTGTGGTGTGTTGGTCTGTTGACGAAGATGTCTGTAGTGTATTGTGTGGTGTGTTGGTCTGTTGACGAAGATGTCTGTATGTGTTGTGTGGTGTGTTGCAGTCGCATGACTGGACCTACATTGAGGATGAAGAGGAAGAGAAGAACATTTTCTTCTCGCCAGATCGGGGCAATGTCATCTTCGCCAGTGCCCTGGACGGGTGGGGATTCAGGTAACACTGCCGCTGTCTTCACTTTGCCTATTGCTTCACGCTATCAGATGTTGTGTCTTGCCATTGTACCACATTCTCTGTGTAGCAACACCAACAGCTATGACAGCAATAGTTTTCCATGTACAAATGTCAGTTGGAGTGAAAAAGAATGTGCCTTTCGCTTGCCGATATGGTTAGTAATCACAGACGATATGGTTAGTAATCACAGACGATATGGGTAGTAATCACAGACGATATGGTTAGTAATCACAGAGTACTAACTTTCTGTAGTGTTGGTGTGGCCCAACCCCCTAGAGTGTCAGGAGATAAGGGCCGAAACACTTGCTTGAAGGGGGCTTCTCTTCTGAGGACTCTCTGCTGCCATGCTCTCCACGAGTTTCTTTCTACTGATGCATGGGAAAACCATTGACTTCCGGGAATAGGCCGAGGATGTCCGGGAAAGACCGGAGGACACTGGGAAAGACCAGAACCAAGGGCTCTGTGGCTGGCTCCCCACTTTGCCTTCAAACATGTGGCTACTAAGTACAAAAAGAAAAGATGCTCCCAGGATTCACCGAAAGGGGGAGAGAATGATGAATCCATTGGTGCTCAACCAATCACGACTGCAAATCCCAAACGGACTATGAACATGGACCAAATGGAATATCCATGTGTCTGTGGAAAGCGTTTCGCTACCACCCGTGGCATGAAGATCCACAGAACAAAGATGGGATGTGTGAAGACTCATCTGAATGAGCAGCAGCGCACTGCATCGCAGATAAGACGTCGGAAGACCAAGGCCAGATTTAAACCACAGTGCCAAGGACATCACGCTGTTGGTTCGGATGAGGAATTTGCACAGACCCTCGATGCCATGCGCCTGAAACTCAACCTGCCACGAGCAAACGAAACTGAAGATTGGGAAAAACTGGATGCGAAAATCGTCCAAAGACTCGATGCACTGATAGGGAAAAGTACCCTGGAACACAAACTGGCCACATATGGGGACATTGTGTATACCACATGTAGAGACGCCTATGGAGCAAAACTACCCAAAGAGAAAACACCTCCAAAGAAATCCAGACGCCAAGAAGAGATGGACAAGATCAGGGTCCAAAAGAAAAACCTCAAGAAGCAAATGAAGACCGCACTGCCAGCTGAAAAACAAGGCTCAGAAAAACTCTGGAAAGACCTGAAAGAAAAACACAGCGCCCTCAGCAAAGCGGAATCTGCGAGGAAGAGGAAGAGCAAAAAGAAGAAGACACAAGAGCGCTTCTTCAGAGACCCCTTCCAGTTTGTCAGAACACTGTTTGAGCTGCCAAAATCTGGACCCTAAGTGTGGACAAAGGAGTTCTTGAGCAGCATCTGAGGAAAACATACTCTGACTCACAGAGCAAAGCACCACTCGACATTCAAGGTCTGGTGTGGCCAACCAACCCTGAGGAACAGTTCAATGGCAAGCCTCCAACGTTGGCGGAAATCAAGGTGGTCGACAAAGCCAGAGCCAAATCATCACCAGGGCCAAACGGAATACCTTACCAGCTGTACAAGAAATGTCCCAAGGTGCTGGAGTGGCTCCACAGGCTGCTGCGATCGCTTGGAGAAACCAGAAGATCAGCGGCCAGTGGATGACGGCAGATGGTGTGTACATCCCCAAAGGGGCAAAACTCAAGTGACATCAGCCAGTTCAGGCCAATATCACTACTGAACGTCGAAGGGAAAATCTTCTTCTCTGTCATGGCAGCAAGGCTGACCAAGTACCTCATGGAAAACAAGTACTTGGATGTGTCAGTCCAGAAAGGTGGCATCCCAGGCGTGCTGCCTGTGTAGAACACGCCACAATGATCTGGGACGCAATCCAAAGAGCAAAAACAGAAAAGAAGACCTGGACGTAGTGTGGCTTGATCTGGCAAATGCATATGGATCTGTACCCCATGAGATGATACAGTCTGCTCTTGAGATGTACCATGTGCCAAAGAACATCCGCGACATGCTCAAGAAGTACTTCAATGGCTTCTCAATGCAGTCCTCTACCAAGGATATACAACAGAATTGGATCAACTTGGAGGTGGGCATTGCAATGGGCTGTGCAATTTCCCCAATACTGTTCGTGTTGGCAATGGAAGTCATCTTGAAAGCAGCAACAAGCAACACAAGACAAACAGACCTTGGCGATGGATACAACATGCCCCCTCTCAAGGCCTTCATGGATGACACTACAGTGATTTCATCCAGTGAAGACGAGACACGTCATGTGCTGGAAAGGCTGGACGACATAGTTGCCTCATCCAAATGAAGTTCAAGCCAAAGAAATCACGGAGTCTCTCACTGAGGAAAGGAAAAGTTGCCGAATCTGTGGTCTTCAGAGTTGCCAACCAGGCCATTCCAACAGTCACAGAAGAACCAGTCAAGAGCCTTGGAAGGTGGTATGATGATACGCTGAAAGACACAAAGAGCAAAAGAAACCAAACAGATGTTGGAAGAAGGCTTGGAGACCATTGACCAGTGTGGGCCCCCTGGCAAATACAAGGTCTGGTGTCTGCAGTTCATGCTGATACCAAAGCTTCTATGGCCTCTGATGATATACGACATTTGCACCAGCATAGTGGAGGCAATGGAGGCCAAAATCAACAAGTTCACAAGAAAATGGCTTGGTGCCCCACCCTGTCTGACTGACAGCGCTGTACTGTCGCCAAGCAAAGCTGAAACTGCCACTGAAATCCATCCTGGAGGAATACAAAGCAGGGAAGATCAGACTTCAAAGCATGCTGGAGGACTCAGGAGACAAGGGGGTAGAAGCAATCAAGCCCCAGCTGAAGACAGGCAGAAAATGGAGAGTTCAAGAGGCAATGGATTCTGCAAAAGAATGTCTCAAGATCAGAGAAATAACAGGACACACACAGACCAACAGACAAGGACTGGGGTGACCTGAACTGAATGGTGGTCAAAGGCCAAAGGAAAAGCCAAAAGAGACATGATGATTCAAGAGATGAGAAAAGAAGAAGACCAAAGAAGACTCCAAAGCAGTCCAGCAGAGCCAGCAAGGCCAATGGACAACGTGGGAGAATGCACTCCAAAGAAGTCTCACTTGGAATGACATTTGGCACATGCCCCTCTCAGAATCAGCTTCATTCTCAGATCTGCATATGACCTTCTGCCCTCAAATGCAAACCTGGTGAAGTGGGAAAAAACAGACGATCCTGCATGCCCCCTCTGCCATGGAAAACAAACAGTGGAGCATGTCCTAAGCTCATGTAAAGTAGCCCTGGCTCAAGGAAGGTACACATGGAGGCACAACCAAGTGCTCAAGGAGATTGTACAAGTAGTCTGGGCTAGTACCAACACCACAAAAGGGAAAATCAGGACTCCAAAAGCACCCGCAACATTCTTCACGGCAGGAGGCAGCAAATCATGGCCAAGAACAACAGTGCCACTTGGAACATGCAGGCAGAGTCTGCTGGATGGGGCAGATGACTGGGAGTGCACTGCAGACCTCCCAGAATAGAAGAGTCACCGAGATCATCAGCAAGAGTGGCATGAGACCAGACATAGTAGTCCACTCTCAGTCAACCAAGCAGCTGATCATGATCGAGCTCACAGTGCCATATGAGAACAGAATGGAGGCAGCTCAAATCTACAAGACTGAAAAGTATGCTGATCTGGCAAACAGCCTGAGGAGAGAAGGCTATCAGGTCAGAGTCCTCACTGCTGAAATTGGAGCTAGGGGTTTTTTAGGAACGTCTGCATACAGCCTCATGAAACAGCTCTCAGTTGCAGGAGGGAAAAAACCAGAGCCCTGAAAGCAATGGCAGAGAGGTGTTCAAGCTGGATCTGGTCAAGGAGGAACAAAAGTGAACTTCATAAGGCTTAAATTTCCTACAAATATCAGGTGTCCCTGTGGCTCAGTGGTTAGAGTGCGAGTCATTAAGTGGAAAATGAGCATGTCCAGAAGGTCATGGTTCGAGTCCCAGCCATGGCTCGTCCCAAGATGGGAAAAAAGGGCAGCAGAGGGACATCCAGAGTCATGAACCGGGTGTGGCCCAACCCCCCTAGAGTGTCAGGAGATAAGGGCCGAAACACTTGCTTGAAGGGGCTTCTCTTCTGAGGACTCTCTGCTGCCACGCTCCTCCAGAGTTTCTTTCTACTCTACAGTAATTTGTTGGCGACTGCAGAAATTCATTGAAACAATTTCTGTGAGCGCAAAAAGAAAATGTTGCCATGTTGCATCACCTTAGCTGCGATCGTCTACAATACAATGCAACAATAATATCTTGTGTGCATTTGTACTGCTCTACAACACTGACATCTTGTGTACCGTGCAATAGTCATGTCTAGAGTATACTGCTGCACAACACTAACATCTTGTCTACAGTACAATGATAATGCCTAGTGTACACTCGCTGCTGTACAACACTAACATCTTTTCTACAGTACAATAGTAATGTCTAGTGTACACTGCTGTACAACACTAACATCTTGTCTACAGAACAATGATAGTGTCTAGTGTACACTGCTGTACAACACTAACATCTTGTCTACAGTACAATAGTAATGTCTAGTGTACACTGCTGTACAACACTAACATCTGTCTACAGTACAACAGTAATGTCTAGTGTACACTGCTGCACATCACTAATGTCTTGTCTACAGTACGATAGCAATGCCTAGTGTACACTGCTGTACAACACTAACATCTTGTCTACAGTACAATAGTAATTTCTAGTGTACACTGCAGCTGCTGCACATCACTAACATCTTGTCTACAGTACGATAGCAATGTCTAGTGTACACTGCTGCACATCACTGACATCTTGGCTACAGTACAATAGTAATGTCTAGTGTACACTGCTGCACATCACTAACATCTTGTCTACAGTATGATAGCAATGTCTAGTGTACACTGCTGCACATCACTGACATCTTGTCTACAGTACAATAGTAATGTCTAGTGTACACTGCTGTACAACACTAACATCTTGTCTACAGTACGATAGCAATGTCTAGTGTACACTGCTGTACAACACTAACATCTTGTCTACAGTACGATAGCAATGTCATGTACACTGCTGCACATCACTAACATCTTGTCTACAGTACAATAGTAATGTCTAGTGTACACTGCTGTACAACACTAACATCTTGTCTACAGTACAACAGTAATGTCTAGTGTACACTGCTGCACATCACAATGTCTTGTCTACAATACAATAGTAATGTCTAGTGTACACTGCTGCACATCACTAACATCTTGTCTACAGTACAATAGTAATGTCTAGTGTACACTGCTGCACATCACTAACGTCTTGTCTACAGTACAGTAGTAATGTCTAGTGTACACTGCTGTACAACACTAACATCTTGTTCTACAATACGATAGTAATGTCTAGTGTACACTGCTGCACATCACTAACGTCTTGTCTACAGTACAATAGTAATGTCGTGTACACTGCTGCACATCACAATGTCTTGTTAGTACAAAACTCATGTCTTGTGGTTAAAGCCGTATAAAGTATCTCTTTTCTACAATACACTGCAACTCAAAAGCCGTATAAACTTATCTCTTTTCTACAATACAATGCAACTCAAAAGCGGTATAAACTTATCTCTTTTCTACAATACAATGCAACTCTAATGTCTTGTGCACGCTACTGTACAACACAAATGTCTCAGCTACATTACGGTGAAATACTGATGTCTTGTGTACACTACTGTACAACACAAATGTCTCAGCTACATTACGGTGAAATACTGATGTCTTGTGTACACTACTGTACAACACAAATGTCTCAGCTACATTACGGTGAAAAACTGATGTCTTGTGCACATTATGGCACTGCAATGTTGTCTTGTCTGCAATGCAGTACTACTCGTATACTCTGTACAAGTTACATCTGTTTTACAATTCACCACGATACTGATGTCTTGTCCATACATAGTTTTTGTATGATTCATTTACTCATGATCAATTTGCCAATGTTGATGTTGATGTTTTGTCCATGCACT
>JAFLJL010004754.1:0-15881 GCA_018398815.1 Conus ventricosus
TAGCCACGTGTAAGCGCCGAGACGAGTGTCATTTGTGAGTCATGGCGTCGAACGAAATCGCAAAAAAAAAGGAAAAAATATCCCAACCGTTGGAAAGAAAACTGGCTCGAGGAAGGGTGGTGGGAGTAGAGTTGGAGATAGCATATGCAAAAGCAGTGAAGAGCAGGCGTTATGTGTTGCTTGCAACAAGAAAATCGGCTTCGGAAGTCCTGGCTTCATTACGATTGCTGACCACATGAAACGCCTGGTTCACAGGCAGCGTGTCGCTGCATTGAAGAACAATTAAACTTTGGAAAGTAAGCTGTTGGTGATTTTGCTCTCTTCTTTGTTATTTTATCATTCATTTGCAATGGTCAAACTATCTCAGTTAGCTGAAACATTCGTCTTTTGACTTTAAGTTGTGAAACAAAACCTAGACGTCTAGTTACTAATAATAGAACCAGGGCCAAGGGCAGGTAATTTTCGGAAAAACCCATTTCTTACGTAAATCGACGAGAGACAAACGTAGAGCCCTGTATTAAATCCATTTGCATGTTTGACAACAACAAAAAAAAAACAACAACAAAAAAAACTCAGAGAATTTGAGATTTGAATTTGACTAAGAATAGCATTAGTTAGTAAGACTGAATTAAAAAGAGTTCAATGAGAGGTGTAATTTTGAACTAAGACTCATTTGAAAGACTTCATTCAGTGGTGTAGGTGTTTCACAGATCGTATGATCGAGGCCTACACTACAGATCAACCTCTTGAGAACTGTAAATAAAGAAGTATCGAAAGACAAATGCCAGCATAGAGTGTGATATTCTACCAAGGACACACTGAAGCAGAAAAGAAAAAAGGCCTACTTCTACTACTACTAGCAGGTAAGGCCAAATTGTTCTTGTATTTATGTGCCTTTTGTGATAAACTGAAATCAAGTTTTGTTTTAATAGTAATGCCTTGTGTGAAATGTGATTTTAACAACAGAATTTAGATAAATTTAGTTCAATTTAGATAAGGGCTAGAAACATATTTTGATGGTTTTAAATGTGGATTTTTCTTGTTTATATATTAAAAATGCTTCAGCTTCAGGGGGCGCTGCCCCCTGACCCCCCGCAGGGGCGTTGCCCCTTGACCCCACTGGGGGCTCTGCCCCCAGACCCCCAACAGAAAAATCTCCTCTGCTTTTTAAAAGTCTGTTCTCATCCCTGTGGAGAGGAAATCACTGTGTAGACATGGAGAGGAAACCACTGTGTAGACATGGAGAGGAAGTCACAGTTGAGGTTGTCATGAGAGCACCTGCTATGTTTGTTGGGAAACTTGAACAACTCTTGAAGTGACGCATTCATGAAATGGATGAAACCTGACTCCAGTTCAAGTCCTCCCAGTTGAACCTATAGTGAACTCAACTGTTTGCAGGAGCCAATCGTGAGGAGAAAAATCCCACAAAATATAAATGGCTCTGAAGGGAATCGAACCCACAATCAGCCAGGAATCTGTGATGTTAACCATAGTGTTTGGTCAGCTGGTAGGAGAGCAAGTCTTGTACAATCTGCATCATCTGAAGAGGAATAAATACAGTAAGAACACAAGTACTGTAAAGCCTCTGAAGAGGAATAAATACAGTAAGAACACATAGTACTGTAAAGCCTCTGAAGAGGAATAAATACAGTAAGAAGACATAGTACTGTAAAGCCTCTGAAGAGGAATAAATACAGTAAGAACACATAGTACTGTAAAGCCTCTGAAGAGGAATAAATACAGTAAGAACACATAGTACTGTAAAGCCTCTGAAGAGGAATAAATACAGTAAGAACATAGTACTGTAAAGCCTTAGAAGAGGAATAAATACAGTAAGAACACATAGTACTGTAAAGCCTCTGAAGAGGAATAAATACAGTAAGAACACATAGTACTGTAAAGCCTCTGAAGAGGAATAAATACAGTAAGAAGACAGTACTGTAAAGCCTCTGAAGAGGAATAAATACAGTAAGAACACATAGTACTGTAAAGCCTGTGAAGAGGAATAAATACAGTAAGAACACATAGTACTGTAAAGTCTCTGAAGAGGAATAAATACAGTAAGAACACATAGTACTGTAAAGCCTACATAAACTATCAGTAGTGGGTGAACGGTCAGAATTGATCTGCAGTAAAGACTGAACTGAAACATTAAACATTAGATACTTTCTCTTTGAACCTGAATTCAGTTGTTTTTTTTAAGGTGCATAGAGCAATTGCACAGATTTGATGAATCTGCTTAGAGAGAGAGAGAGAGAGAGTGTGTGTGTGTGTGTGTGTGTGTGTGTGAAAGCAACATTAAGACAACCAGTGGCCTTTCGCAATAGATAAACCTGAATGTCGGTAATGGAGAGATCATGGGGTTTTCATCACCAGTCAAACTCACTGCTGGTTATTTTACCCCACTGATTTTTGATTCCTTCCACTGCTGGACCCGTCCCAGGCCAATGTTCAGGCTTTTTCGCTTCTTCCTTAGGTTCTCATGTCTGAACATACAAGCATCTCTCTTGTATGGGATAACTGTTAATAGTGGTGCTTGTGGTAGTGGTTTGTGACATTGTGCATGAATGGATTGTTGACATGAAAGTGGATCCCGGACCTGACCTTTTGATGCTCCTTTGTTGACAGTGTGACATCGTGAGCTAATATACATGGTGTGCAGCCCAGCTTCCTGATACACACTTGCAACACAGTGTTGTTGGGGTTTCACGTCATAGTGAATTTCCAACCTCTGTCAAAAGTAGAGTCATGTTTTGTGGGTAGTTTAGTATGAGAGTTCATGCAGTATGGACTGTCCATAACGGAGTGATACAACTCTGCAGTGTAACATGATGCGGGAGTTCATAGCTGCTATGGAATGTCAATCCCCGGAGTGAGTGATACAACTCTGCAGTGTACATGGTGTGGGAGTTCAATGAGAAAGGAGATGCTGACCCCTGGTTCCATCCCTTCCCTCCACCATCTTCCCTCCTCCCCCACACCTCAACAGCACTTCTCATCATTTTGGCGGGGATATGGTTATTGACAATTTAAATAAAAAAACGTCGTTGCCTTTCAGTGCAGGGCTCCATCTTTCCCATCCTGATTTCCCCTTCCTGCCGTCCCCTTGTATGCTTCTTCCAGCCGTCCCCCACTGTTCTGATTCTTCCTGCCGTCCCCCTGTGCTGCTTCTTCTGCGTCCCTGTCGTCTTCTTCCGCCGTCCCTATGTCGTTACTTCTTCCTGCTGTCCCATGTCTTTTCTGCCGTTCCCCATGTCTTCTTACTGCGTCTTCACCCTGTCTTCTTCCTGCCGATCCCCCTGTCTTCTTCCTGCGTCCCTCATGTCTCTTCCTGCGGTCCCCAAGTCTTCTTCCTGCCGTCACCATGTCTGCGTCGTCCTGGCGTCACCTGTCTGCTTCTTCTGCCGCACCATGTTTTCTTCCTGGTCCTCCATGTCTTCTTCCTGCCGTCCAATGTCTTTCTTCCTGCCGTCCCCATGTTTTCTTCTGCGTTCACAATGTCTTCTTCCTCCCGTCCCCCTGTCTTCTTCTTCCTGCGACCCCTGTCTTCTTCTCTGACCCGTCCCCCTGTCTTCTTCTTACTGCCGTCCCCCTGTCTGCTTCTTCCGCCGTCCCAGGTTCGTCTTCTTTCCTGCACGTCCCCATGTCTTCTTCCTGTCGTTCCCATTGCCGTGTTCCTTGCAGTCCCCAAGTCTTCTTCCCTGCCGTCCCCATGTCTTGTTCTTCTGCAGTCCCATGTTGCTTCTTACTGCCGTCCCCTGTCTCTTCATGCGTCCCCATGTCTGTCTTCTTCCTGCCGTCCCCCAGTCTTCTTCCTGCCATCCCTGTCTTCTTTTCCTGCCGTCCCCCTGTCTTCTTCCTGCATCCTCATGTCTTCTTCCTGCCGTTCCTCTGTTTCTTCTTCCTGCCGTCCCCCTGTTCTTCTCCTGCCGTCCCCAAGTCGTCTTCTCCTGCCGTCCCCCTGTGTTATTCTTCTGCCGTCCCCATGTCTGCTTTTCTGCGTCCCCTGTCTTCTTCCTGCCGTCCCATGTCTTCTTCCTGCAGTCCCCCCCCCCAATGGTTTCTTCCTGCTGTCCCCTGTCTTCTTCTTCTGCCGTCCCCCTGTCTTCTTCTTCTGCGTTTACCCTGTCTGCTTCGTCATGCCGTTTTTCTTTCCCCCCTGTCTTATTCTTCCTGCCGTCCCACTGTTTGCTTATCCTGCCGGTCCCACTGTCCTTTCTTCTTCCTGTTGCCGTTCCCTGTATGCATTCTTACATGCCCGTGCCATGTCTGCTCTATTGATGTCCCCCTTGTTCTTCTTCCTGCCGTTCCCATGTCTGCTTCTTCCTGCCGTACCACTGTCTTCTTCCTGCTGTACCCATGTCTTTTCCTGCCGTCCCCTTGTCTTCTTCCTGCCGGCTACCATGTCTTCTTCCTGCCGTTCCCATGTGTGCTTCTTCCTCAGTCCCCATGTCTGCTTCCCTTCCTTCCAACTCTCTGTCTGTGGTTTTAAACCCCACCCTCCACCCATTGCCCCTGCCACTATCATTGACCTTTTCTGAATTTGTTTTTATTTGTGTTGTGTGTGTGTGATTTGGATTACTATTATTCAAATTGTGTAAACTATGTATAATAGAAAACTCACAATACCACTCATCTAATTTTCGGCCACGGGATTTTTCAGAGAAATAATAAATATAAACAAAATCAATGCTACTATGTAATGTATCATTTCGGTGGCTGGTCAGGGCAAAGAATTGATGTCAAAATATCTTACGCAATTTCTGACTTCATATGGTGATGTCATCAACAGGAACAAAAAATAAAAAAAAAAAAAAATGGGTGGGGGCGAGGAAGGGGTGCAAGTGTGTGTGTGTCTGTGTGTAGTTATACAGTAACCAATGTTACTCCCCCCCAAAAACATAACAATCACGCTTATATATCTCAATGATACTGCGACCATAGTCCTGTCTGTGACGTGCATGCTTCCATTGGAACTGTCACCTGATATAATTTATTTATATTTCTGCAATTCATCAATGTTGTTTACAGGTAAATCTTGGATAGGGGTGTTATCAAATTTGTTCTTTTACATTACATCCTTTTGGCAACCTTGTATCAATGTACCTTAATCCATTTTTCTTCTGCAATAAGTCTGAAGATTTTGCTTTCTATGTTAGCTTTTGCCATCACAGCAACAGAAAGGTCTCCACTGAATGCTGGATGGATATGTCGCATTTATGGCGTTACTTTGGTACTTTAATTGGGGTCTAGTCTGTGTTCCGCTATTCTGTCTTTCAATGATCGTCAGGTTTTCACCACATATACTGCTTATTTAGTTTTTTCACCGTTTACACCCCCCCCCCCCCCCCCCCTACTGCCCCCCCCCCCCCCCCAACAGTGCATATATCAAAGTTTCTTTCAGCACAATGTACGTTTACTAATAACATTGTGGGATAGTTTTCTGCTTTGTGTCCAACACTGTGTTTGAAGTTACTAGTGATGAACAGGTGTCACTATCTCAAGTTTCTGCTTTGCCCTTCACTGCTCTTTCAGTTTTTCTGGTGAACAACGTATACATAATCGTTTTTATCCGTCTGTATGCTGGCATTGGTTAGTCTATGGAATACTTTGCGCTGTATTCTGTCTTGTAGAGCGTATCACTATGTCTCTTTATGTCTGCTTGTACATCTGGAAATAATCTTGAAAATGTAAACACTCGTGGTACTTTTCAGTGTTTCTTTCTTTTTTTTCTGAAGAAGTGGTTCCTTCTATGTTATAAATCTGTTTTCAAATGACCTTCTATGAGTTTGCTACTATAGCCACGTTTGACGCAAGGTTCTTATGTTCAGATCGTGTTTTAGATAGTCCTCATCCTTTTCCCACGATTATTATCAACCTAACACCCAAACCATATGCTAGAGATTTTTTTGTATGTGGGGGTTGCAGAATTCCTGCTGAGGTATAACTGTTTATCACTATCTTTTTGAATAGATCTGTGTAGACATGCCATTCTCTAACTTAACCAGAGTGTCAAGGAATTCTAATTTGTTCTTTACTCCTGCTGTAGCGTGATTTTTTATGTTGGTTATGTATGGTGTTGGCATAATCTGTGTAAAAGTAAAAGGGAGTCAAGGTCACCATTCCAAATGCCATGCCAATACCGATCATCCAATGTAACGTTTGTAGAAATATGGTTTTATGTTCTAACTCCAAAGCTTATAATCCCACTTCCGCATAGTTTGTACAAGCAAAGTTTCTCCATAGTCTTGGAACCCTAAGGGCTATTCCATCTGTCTGTTGGTAGTGTGATCGGCTTAAATGAATCCATTATAATCTAAAACAGTTTCAATATCATTTCAATTGCACAGTCCGTTGGTAAGTTGGGTCTAGGTCTGCTTTGTTAAAGCTTCTACACATGGCTCTATTCCCTCTTTACGAACGGAACAGAGGGGTAGAGTTTCTCTACATCAAAGCAAAACAGATCGCATCGTCTGGACAGGACAAGCACATGCTTTTTTTTACTTATGAAGTCTGTTTTTGTCAGGACGGATTTGGTGTATCTCTGATGTACGTGGGAGAGTAATGACGTAATCATTCAACTCTTTGACTCTGTGACTTCTGCAAGTTTTCTGTGGGAGTGTCTATACCACTGATAATCGTTAGCTATGGTGCACCTTGTTATGTAGTTTTTGGGTTCCCTTTCAGTTTACCACCTTTTGGATAGCGTGGTTGGTGAGGAGGTACTGTTGTAAGTCTTTGATATAAATACTTCTCTACTACATTATATTCACAACTTTTTCTCTCTTTTTTGTTGCTTTTCAGTGAGGTCTTGCTCTTTCATAGATGTTAGGTTTCACTTTTGGTCATTTCATGTGCAGCCCAGAAATATAACCATCTTTGTTCATAACTACAATCCCCAGTCTTGTCTGATGGTCGGATGATGATGTTTTATTATTTAGAAGTGCATAATAAATACATCCTTTTTCATTACGGACTGAGGTTCAGTTTACAACTTTTCTTCAAGTTGTTAATAATGTCATTCTTTCAAGTTCATATGTACATATCTAACCAATGATCCCTACCTTCTTTTGGTGTGAAAGTGCTCTTATTTTTTACTTTAAACTTTTCCTCATGAGGACTCTCCTTCTTGTTCTACTTCATCATTGCTATTCTTTGTCAAAAGTATTCTCTGAGGCGCCTCCTACGTTTCCCACTCATCTAAGTTCTGCCAAAAGTTTTGTAGTTTTTACCTGTGAATTATCTGATACAACTTGTGCACTTTTGAGAGTAGGGATATCTCTGCATTCGTTATTGTGTGTGACTGGACAGGTTTGTAACATTTTCTTTGTTGTCGTTATTCGTTCTATGTTTGAGACTCGGAGGTACTTTTCTCCCTGTGCGCTTATGAATGCTATGTGCAGTATTGTCTTTACTAGCAACTTGATGTTTAACCACCTTGATCTTTTTTATGCGAGGTAGGTCTGTGAGAATGGTCCCCTTTCTTGTTTTTTGAGGAGCCCAACCGTGTCGATGGGTTCCAAACATGTTGCGGGGGGGCCACGGGGGGGATACTGTGGGTTGGGCATGACTGTCTTTTTCGAGTCTGAACAAGCATTGTCACTCAGATCATTTCATTCCTCTCACCAACTGCCACTTTTACATTCACTCACGCTGTGTTTAACGTTGTGGGGTCTTGGGTATCCTTCTTCGTCTTATTTTAGTGTGTAGATGTGGCTTGGGTAATGTGGAATTGATAGTATAAATAAATGTGCTTTGAGTTCTGATTGTGTATATTAACCATGAATGTTTGTCTGTAGCCATGAATATTGTTTCTGTATAGTCGGTTATATCAAGGAATGGCATGAAAATTTCTATATATTAATATTGGTTTGCATTGTTGTTAGTTTGTTTGTAAAGATTGCTCCAGTTCTAGTGACAGTCTAATAAAGACAGATGATATAGGAGGGATAACATGTCTTTTTGTGATGATGCGTTGTAAGCCTACTGCACTTTTGTTGTTGGATCAGATGCTTTTTCATGTTGTGTCACTGAGGTTGTACTGGGCACTTGTTAATATTGTCTGCACATAATCAGGGTGTCAGTGTGATGTACTGTCTCCTCATCTGTCTCTGTTGTCATTGCCTTGTCACTGTGCCATTGTTATGAGTGGGATGATGGTGATGGTCTGATTATGTCTAATTTTACCCCCAAAACAAAACTGTGTGCATGTGTGCGTGCGCATGTGCATGGTGTAGCGTGTATGTGTGTGTGTGTGTGTGTGTGAGTGTGTGTGCTCGTGCAGCTTCTCTTTGTATGTTAGTTCACTCTACTGCTTCAGCGGAAAATTGCCCACCCAATTTTTTTTTCTTTGTTGACGTGTCTCAGCAGGAAAACAAAAACTTCGGGTTGGGACTAAAAAATGTATGCTTGGAAAGAGAGAAAGAGTGTTTGCACAATAGTAAGGTGTGAATGTTGGATCAGGAGCTGTGCTGTGGTTCCAACCCCTCCCCTCTCCTCTTCTTCTCTGGAAAGAGCTGAAAGAGTGTTTGCACAATTAGTAAGGTCTGTGAAACTGTGGGATCGGAGGCTGTGTCTGTGGTACTCCCCTCCCCTCTTCCCTATTCTCTCTGGTTTTCAAACACTGAGGAGGATGATACTGCCCCACTCCCTTCCACCATCCCCTGCTTTTACAAAATTTCTGCCTTTTCATGCTTTGCTTTAATTCCTGGGCCTGTTCAATGTTTGCGGTTGATAAACACGCATTCTTCAAAGATGCCAGAAAGATTTGGACACAGGAGGAAAAGAGTAGTTTGCGGAGAAAGAGAGAGTCTGTTCACAATGGCCCTTTGTGTTAGGGGCAATTGTTTCTGAAGCTTTGAGCTTTTGGGTGTGTGCTGTACGCACATATGTGTATGTATGTTAAACAAACTGATTATGTTATGAAATTGATTTCAGTCGGCAATTTTTTTTTCCAGTTGACTTTCCCCGTGCAACATGAATCTTGTTTTGGGATGCATATTTGGTCTCCTTTTAATTATTAGGAGTGGAATTTGTTTTTGTGGTTTGTATGTTATCTTCTGTCATAAAAACCAAATGAAATGGTGTACTTTTTTGTTTGTTGTTGTTTTGGCTGGAACTGTTGTATGAATGTTGAGCTATCCTCACTTAAAAATTTATGTTCCTTGTTTCTCTCAGTCATTCACCAATGTTTGTACTCATTTCACTTTCCTTTCTCTCTCTCTGTCCTGGCTGTCTGTCTGTCTCTCAATGCTCAATGAATCACACAGCAGATACAATCACAATGAATACAAACCTTTCACATGTTCAGTCACATACACACAGTACATGCAAGTCTATGCAATCCCAGTGATTCTTTAATAGAGAGAAGATTCTATGATGATTTCTCTGTTGGTATTATGACAGTTTAGGATGTTGATTTGGAACAGTGTGTTTGTTCTAATTGAACTAAACAGAAGAAGTAACTTTGTTTTCTTTTGATTGCGTTTAGGGTGGTGCAGGCTAGTGGATGGGCATTTTCAACATGAAAATGTGTGCGGATTGAACATTAAATACTCTGTAGAAATGCAAACCAAATATAGATGGTTGTAAATGGAGTCACACATGTACTGATGCTGGACAGAGTCAGGAAATGGATGGGAGAGCAGAAGGAGTCACACTGTAATGATGTCTGGAGTACACATGTATGATGCTGGACGAGTTCAGAAATGGAATGGAGCCACAGAATGGAGTCACACATGTAACTGATGCTGGACAGAGTCATGAAATGGAATGGAGAGCAGAATGGAGTCCACCAATGTACTGATGCTGGGACTGAGTCATGAAATGGAATGGAGCACAGAATGGAGTCACACTTTGTATGTTGCTGGACTGGAGTCTTGAAATGAATGGTGAACAGAATGGAGTCACACATGTATGATTGCTGGAGTCACACCATGTACTGATGCATGAATGGAATGGAGCGCAGATGGAGTCACCTTTTACTGAATGCTGGAGTCACTCATGTACTGATGCTGGACAGGAGTCAGGAAATGGATTGGAAGCGCAGAATGGAGTCCAACACGGTTCTGATGCGGAGTCAACATGTACTGATGCTGGACAGAGTCATGTAATGGAATGGAGTCATCAGAATGGAGTCCACACATGTTCTGTATGCTGGAGTCAACAATGTACTGATGCTGGGTCACAATGTACTGATGTGGACAGAGTCTTGGAAATGGAATGGTCACAGATGGGTCACATATGTTACTGATGCTGGACTGACGAGTTCAAGAATTGGAATGGGGAGCACACTAAAATGGAGTCACACATGTACTGATGCTGGACGGAGTCATGTAATGGATTGGAGCACAGAATGTGCTTTGTTCTGTCAGCATAGGGCAGTGTTTCTGTGGAATGGAAATTAGATGTGTGAAGACTTATATATCTGTCTCGGTAGTTGAGTGGGATGCCTCTGTGGCAGGCGTGTACTAAACAGGCCCCCCTCACATGATGGACCACTACCTGTATGAAATGTGTTCAGTGTCTGGGTAATTGTTAAGAGCACAGGTGGACTTCCATGGAGTGTATTAGGTGTTAGTTACAAGACATTGTCCTGTCATTCCATTTCATTGATCAGAGAAACTGTATTATGTTCTTTTGACCAAACCAACCTCAACAAGTTTCGGGTGGTCTGGGTCAGATGAACAAATTACTGTTCTCTGAACAAGTAACACTTCAACAACGATTTAAAAATGGATAATCCATCACACATTCTCTTTCTATTACCAAAAAATAACGATTTTTTACTAATAAAATACTGTGTAGGGTTGTCCGTTTTCAATACTTATAGTTACTAACTTTTTCGATGTTGTTATTTGCTTAATTCTGTGTTTTTTCCTGATCATTTTCATTAACATTAATTTCGAGCTTACATATTAAAGGAGTTTCTGTCTTTCATGTGGAAAAAACTACAGTCTATAATGCCTCTAAAGTCGTTTAAAACTATGTTTATTTTTGACATAATAATCCACACACTTATCCAGCATGTCTTCCACTGAACTGAAAGCAAGTTTTGACAAAGTGTTTCTCTTTTAACTATGTCTCTTTCTGCACGGTACAGTCACTATAATAAATAGTGTCTGCGTTCCCTCAAACAATTTTATTAAAAGTGTTCTAAACACTCACTCAGATTATTGCTGGGTTCTATTAAATTATGTCATCATCCGCCCATATAAACCTTCTTTCATGATATGCTTTGTTCATTTAAGTGTTGGGCTGAAAATTACTGATTATGATCAAAATTATAACGATAAACTGTTTGTCTAGGTCGAGGATATTATTGTTTTCCCATCAACAAGTCTGTCCACAAATTACTTGAAAAATGAGGGGTTCTTTTTTATCATTAAAGTTTAACTGTTCCATAGTTTTATATACAGACTTTAATAAATCCAGTTATTATGTTTATCATACTCTCTGTCATAACTTGTTCAGTAAATTAAACCTTATGAGGCCTAAATGTGTAAGTTTATCCCAATTCAGTTCTGTAAGATTGTTTCTATTTAAGTCAACATTGATTTTTTTGCTTGTTGTTATGGTCTTAATATCCGCACCTTGTGAAGAAGTCGTTGGTAACTTTAAGAGTTTAAAGTCTAAGTTTTGCCAGCTAATATTATATTCTTTTATATGGACGTCACGAACGCCACAACCCCATCACTCTCCACATCTTTAAAGACAGAAAATTTCAATATCATTGTGATCGTGTCTCTAATTTTTCTGCTTGGTAAAGAACTGTAATTTTGGTAGAAGCTTCCTTAAAACCGTTTTCTCTTCTGTGGAGGATGTACTGTTTTTTCCCCATACGGCGGTATTTCTATCTCTTTCCCGATATTGTCGCCCGGGCATAAGACTTACATGTAAAGGGCCGAGTTGAATGCTTTTCTGAAACTTTTTTGACGGCTAAAAAATGTAAATGGGCTTATGAATTCAAATTTTATTTCCCATCTAAATATGGTTCTAATGCCATTTGCTGTCAGGTTTTCGAACTATTTTATATTCAACTGGCCAGCATTATTTGCTTCTACATTGCGTAGTTGGTTTCTAGTTTAGGAAACTTTTTGTTGTCGCCAACCTCTTTGCGTTTATAATCACCATCTTTAGTGTACTCAAAACCATACAAGCGCCTATCTCACCGTTCTGTTCAAAGTCCGCAACGTCTGCAAGGTCTTTAATTCTAAGGTTATACACCTTACAGGCGCTAATGTAACTCCCGGTTCTTCGGGTCCACGCGACATTATTTTTTAGACAGCTAATTTTTTACTTCCAAAAACAATGTGCAGGTTATCACATTTTACGACTTTCCCTGTTTTGTCTGTGATCTTTATATTAAATGATCTGACCCTCCCACAAACTAATCTTTTAAACTGTAAATTGGGGATTGTATAATTTCATAATCGCAATATGCGCTTTCACTGATGGAAGGCTTTTAACCTTTACCGTTGAATGGGGTGTGCCCACACCCAGACACACAATAAAAGTGAAATATCTCGAAAACTCCTTTATGTATCGCTCTGAAATTTTAAGAGTTCCTCAAGAACCTTAAAGTCTTTGAGCTCAGAAATTGTATTAAAGTGTAAAAAAATAATGCGAAATTTTGTGTGCATCGTTTGAAATAGGGGGAAACGACGTAAAGGGTGCTGGTACACCCATACTTTTTAAAGAGAAAAGGGGAAAGGCACCCCGCGGTGTTAGCACCAGCACAGGCTGGCCCACATTGCCGGCTGTTTAATGAGTTGGGTGTACGCGCACCACATTGCAAGGATCTTCATATGCCTGAAAAGGCTCTTTGACGAGAGTGGGTGTTGTGCACCCGTGCGATCGCTTTAGTGATAGTTAAATTTGTGCTATTTGACGAGCATGGGTGTGTGTGTCCCCATGCATCGTTCCGTGTAGTCAAAGTGTGACCCGGGTAAAGTTAAATTGTTGGTGTGCCGACACCCAGACGCACAATAAAAGCAAATATCTCGAAACTCCTTTATGTATCGCTCTGAAATTTTAAAGTTCCTCAAAAACCCTTTTAAAGTCTTTGAGCTCAGAAAATTTTATTAAAGGGGTAAAAGGCACACCGGGGTGTTTAGCACCGGCACAGGCGACCCGCATTGCGGGCTGATAATGAGTCTGGGTGAAACGCGCACCCACATAGCAAGATCTTCATATGCCGGAAAAGGCTCTTTGCGAGAGTGGGTGTTTGTGCACCCGTGCGATCGCTTTAGTGATAGTTAATTTGTGCTATTTGACGAGCATGGGTGTGTGTGTACCCTTTCGATCGCCTTCCGTGTAGTCAAAGTCGTGATCCGGTAAAGGTTAAAACAGTTGAGGGCCTTCCATCATATAATTTTTTTCATCAGTTTTCAGCTCACCCAAAATTTAACATAGAGTAATGAATGAAATTTGTAAGATCGAGCGGACTTTCCCCTCATAAGTAGTTTTGTTGGTGTAACACTAAAACTATGAAAGTCCTGACCGTTAGTTGCAAAGCCTAACTTTTTAGTAGCTCTTTATCAAATGTAACCTATTTCTTCTTCGGGCTTGAATGTTAACATTGTTTTTAGATTTGCATTGTTTAATTTGAGAGTAATTTCCTAAGTTACCATTGCTTCTTTTAGTGAGCAAAAAACCCCTAAACCATCAGGTATTGTTAACTGGTAAAATCCGATTCTTCTATTGTAAACTTTTTTAATCTTATTATTGTTCTTGGATTCAGTTATATTATACCATACGACTTTGTAGAATATTTCATGGAGTGCAACCCTTCGGCTCCGCATTCGTATCAATAGCATACTCTAAAACGAAGGACGGTCTTGGGTTGTTATTGTTTTCAAACATTTTTTTAAAAAAAATAAAAATGAGTGCATTCAAATATACTGATGCAAAATATTCTGTTGGGCCGCACTACAATCTTAAAAATATAACAACCGACACCCTCGACATTTCTGTGACTCAGTCTCACACCTTTCAAGTAAAGGTGAGTACTCCATTAAACAGATATCTCAACCCTCCTATTAAAAAAGACTACATCGCAAAAGTGTGGTTTAGTCATCCGATGCAGTTTTATCAGAACCAGTTAAACTTTGCTGTGTTTTGTGCATCAACTGGGTGTGGAGTATCGTATGATGATCACTTAAATCATCCTGATCCTTTGGTGAGGTCAGTGTACAGATTTCATTTTTATTACACCTTCAGACGTATTTTGACTGAACTGCAAGCACCATTACCAAATGACAAACCGTTTAATCCATTCAGCAACAGAATAGACATGAAGGCTTTTGAAAGGATCTGTAACGAATTCAATATTAATGTTAAGACAGACTTTAGACAAAAGTTGGACCGCAATCATGGCTTAGGCACCCCTTATTTTTGGGGCGTGCACAGAAAGTATAACTATGACTGAGATCCTCCTTATACATCTTTCTCTTCAGGCACAGGTGTTCATCTTGGGTCCATAGAGCAAGAGCATAAAACAGCATGAACAACATTTATCTTAGACACTTCTAAGGGCCTAACTAAAGCAGGAATAGAACGAGTAAACGACTCTGTTCGTACTTACGTTGGTGTTTGCTAGGTTCGCAAGCACAAACGAGATCGAACATAACTGATCCTTCTACTGGTTTTGACGCACAAAAACAATACTTAGCAAATTTAGAGGACGCCATTAATTCAACAGTTGATTTGCCTTCAAGTATTAAAAGGTACCAAAATGTTTTACAATACGCAAGATCGAAAGTAGACTTTGCTGTTGGCACTGGTTTATACATGCTACCTTCTGACCTCAGACTCCAGATAGGAACAATAATAAACTACAATAATGAAATCCTTGTGGCAGGCAATGAACAGAAAGTCGGAAAAAACGAAATAAATTCTGAGCCAGTAATATTGCAAGCAGTAAACAAACAAGATGACCCCCCAAGAATAAGTCATCCAATCCCTGCGGTCCAAAGCCCGAAGACCGTTGAAGAAGTAAAAAAAAATAATGACCATGAATATGAAAAGACAGCGCTTGTTTTTGGATTAACTTGCTTAGGATTACTTGGTCTTTATCTTACTAAATAGTAACCCAACTATTAAGAGAACTAATGCCCATAAGTGCTCGGCCATAAAGCCAACTACTTTGCTTGCAGTAGACAAAAGCCAGCTAACGATACTCCCTAATATACCTGGCAAAGAGTCTATAGCTTTACCGGCTAATTTTTTAATAAACTCGCAAGATGATCAAGTTGTTTTTTTACCCATGATTTATCAGGCGGCGATGGTGGTGGAGGCACTGGACTTTGACTGCCGCCGCCTGTAATAGCCAACACCAGCGTACTTATTGCAAATCCTAAGGCTGTTATAACGCTTGCTAATGTGACTCCCTGCTCTCTAAACAGCGTTCGTATTCGTTCTGCTAGCGTTGTGTTTTCATATAAATTTGTTTGGATAGTTTCTCTTACTTCGCTCACTTGAGTTTGTAATTGTTCTCGGTTAGTATTCAACGCTTCTAGTCTAGCTAATCTTTCTGTATTAAGTTCATCTAGTCTTTGTTCTATTCTTTCTGTAATCTCAGGCCCTAAGTTGGCGTCGTCAGCATCAGCAAGTTTTTCTTTTCTTTTTCTATATGCTCCTTTAGTTCAGTCAGTTTTGCTAAATTGTTTAATAATTCCCCATTGATGGTTCTTAAAGCACGATCAAGGGCTAATAATTCTCTCTCAGGTAGCCGTGGTTCGCGTATTGTTTTTAATGCTCTTCTTCTTCTTCAGTGGTTTCTGCTTCTATTGCATTTATTATTTTGACTGCTGTTTGACTTAAAACTTCAGGTTCCATGTTTTGCAGTTAGTTGGATTCTATGTTTTGAAGGTAGCAACACG
>JAFLJL010004755.1:0-14651 GCA_018398815.1 Conus ventricosus
TTCTTTTTTTGAATTTTTTATTTTAAATGGGCATGTGAAAAAATCTGTTCACATATACATTCTTCCAAAGAAAGCTTTTTTCTGAATGTTTAAAATGGGCAGTGGATTCTTTCACTTTCTTCTTCCAAAGAAAGCTGTCTTTTTGAATTTTAAAAAAGGCATGTGAAGAAGTCTGTTACATTATACTTTTCCCAAAGAAAGCTGTCTTTTCGAATTTTAAAAATGGCATTGAAAAAGCGTTACATTAACATTTTTCCAAAGAAAGCTTCTTTCTGAATGTTTAAAAGGGGATGTGAAGAAGCTTTTCATTTAAATTTTTCCCAAAAGAAAGCTTTCTTTTGAATGTTTAAAATGGGCAGGAAAAAATCTTTTCAATTATACATTTTCCCAAAGAAAGCTGTCTTTTAAAATGTTTAAAAGGGGCATGTGGGGTTTGTTCACATTTCTTCTTCCAAAGAAAGCGTCTTTCTGAATTTTTAAAAGGGGCAGTGAAAAGTCTGTTCAATTATACATTCTTCCCAAAAAAAAGCTGTCTTTCTAAAGTTTAAAAGGGCATGTGAAGAAGTCTGTTCACATTATATTTTTTTTTCCAAAAAAACTGTCTTCTGAATTTTTAAAAAAGGGCCTGTGAAGATTTGTTCATTAACATTCTTCCAAAGAAAGCTGTCTTCTGAATGTTTAAAAGGGGCATGTAAAAAATCTGTAACATTATACATTCTTCCAAGAAAGCTGCTTCTGAATTTTTAAAAATGGGCCCTTGGAAAAAAGTCTGTTAAATTTTAAAAATTCTTCCAAAGAAAGCGTCTTTTGAATGTTTAAAAGGGGTGTGAAGAATCTGCCCCATTATACTTTTTCAAAGAAAGCGTTTTTCTGAATTTTTTAAAAAATGGGCATGTGAAGTAAGCAAATTATTATAAGTTTTTTTCTTTTTTTTATCCCCGTCGCCCCCGGTGGGCATAGGCCATCAAGACCTTCGCCATCCCTCTTTTTTGGGGGTTTTTGGGTCTTCCAGCCCAGTTTTCCTTGTTGTTTGAACCCGCCTCAGTGTCTCGTCTCCAGCTTTGCGGGCTGGCCTTTCCCTTTCTTTTTTCCTGCGGGTTCCAGGTCGGGGCTTGGCGTGTGGTGCTGGATGCTGGTTCTGAGGGTGGTCCGATCCAGCCCCACTTCCTTCGCAGTTTGTTTGGCCCCTGGTTTGTCCCGCATCTCCCACAGATCTTTTTTCGGCCTTGTCTGCACGGATTTTGTTTTGCGCCTCGACGGTGTTAAAAATGTCTAAATCTTTTTGCATGTCTGTGTTGTTCGCCACGCTCGCATCCTTTTAGAGCAGAACTGATTTCACATTGGGTTGAAGATGCGGATTTTGGTTTTTTGCTGTTCCCTCCGTGCCCGAATTTTCTTGGCATGATGAAAGCTGCTTTGCCTTGCCGATTTGGCTGTGACGTCTGGGGTCCTCCTCCCTGTTGGTCAACCCCTTCCGGTAGACGAAAGACTCCCCCCCTGAGGGGGTCTCCATCGACGTGATTGTGTTGGCTGGTATTGATTTCATCAGCTCGTCTTTTTCCTGTTAATCTTGACCCTTTGTCCCGGCGATGTGGTTCCAAGCGAGTGGTCTTGCCCCTGCATTGGCGTGGTGGGACAGGAGCGCCGGGTGTCAGCAAGTAAAGGTCGTCGAGCTGCGTCCAGAGTGTCCACGTTTTACCGTTGTTTCTCCCTGTTGTAGTGGTCTTCTATCCAGTCATGCCCAGGGGAAGGGAACGGCGACACAGGGATCCCGCCGAACTCCATCTTCCCCTCGAAACTTTCAACAGGTCCCCGGCGGGGCGTCTGCAGTTCAGTCCGGTGGTGCCCCGGATGGGGGAGATGATCTTCTCGGGGATCCGTAATCCCTAGGCAGCTTCCACAGCACCTCTGTCCACACTGTCGAAAGCCTTTCAAAAATCTATGAAGTTGATGAAAAGGGGGGGTTCCACTCCAGCGATGCCCCCAGATGAGCGCATTTGGCATTGGTCGGCACATGTTTTGTTCTCCCGGGGAAACCCTCCCTGCTGGTTCGGAGTTGGGGGTCGACACCTCTTTCATTCCTCCGTAGAACCCTGTTTGAAAACTTGCTTGGCTTTGGGGAGCTAAACCCCTGGGTAGTTGCGCAGTCCCTGAGGCCCCTTTCTTGGGCCCCGCTGATGACGATTCCTTTTTTCCCACTGACCCGGGGTACCTTCCCCCTTTCCCCCAGATCTTGCTGAAAGGCTGATAGATTTGCACTGTCTTATGTTGTTTGATGGCTTCTGGGGTTTTCCCGTCCGGCCCCTGCACCCTTTCCCCATTTTTCGAGTCATGAGGGCCCTTCTTGATCTCGCCTTGAGGGTTTGCCCACAGGTGGGCGGCCCCCCTTGCAGGTGGGGATGTCGGGTGGTGGCGGGGGGCGGTTCAGCAGCTCCTAAAGTGTTTTTTCCCATCGTTTCAGCTTTTCCCTGGGTTGTTTCAGGGGGTTTCCCGTTCTTGTTTTAATGGCTTGTCGTCTCTGGAACTTCCCCGCGCTTTTGGTCACCAGGTAAGGCCTTCAGATTCCCTGTGGCTGCTGCCTTGCTTGGGGGCCCGGTCTTCAAAGTAGTCCCCTTTTGTCCTTCTTGATGCTCTTCTTTTACTTTCCGTTGCTGCTGTTGCTTTTTCCTGTGCCTTTGCCTGTGCTCTTTTTGGGGCTCATGTTCAGTGTGTTTTCTTCTCTCCCTTTGTTTCCAACTTGGGGAGGGTGCGGAAAAGATCCTTTCTTTGGGGGGGGGTTTCTTCCCAAGGATCTCTTCACATGTGTCTGCCAGACTTCTTGCAGGTTCCACTGTGTCTGAGTCCTTTCTCCTGTCTTAACACTCTTGTAGCGGCGGGAAACCCGTTGGAAAGGGGATCGGGAATGCTGTTTTGGTGCCCCTGTTCGGAGCATTCGCATTGTCCCTTGTAAGTGTGTTTTTTGGTGAATCTCTTGGGCGAAGTTCATGTTGAAAAAAGAAGGGGGTTTTTTGAGACCGTCAGCCCCTTTTATCATCTTTTACATCCCGCCATGATCTCCTGAATTTGGGGCTAATGCAGATTGGTAAATCGGGTTTCCGTGACATGGTTGGGGTTTCCCTGTCCCCTTGGGATGCGCTTGTGGGGGAAAATGTTCCCCCTATCACCAGCTGGTTCAGGGCCAAGGTTCAAACGCTCCCATTCTATTATTGTCCCAGTCCATGTGTCGCCATGATGCCCTCTTTTACCTGTGTTGTCCCTTCCCGATCTTGATTAAATCTCCCATCAGAAAATGGTTATGCTTTGCCCCCTTTTTTGCTTCCTGTTGATTTTGGTAGAAGTATCTTTCTTCTTTTTTCCCCGCTCATTGGTGGGGCATCCCGATGAGTTCAGCCTGATGTCATTCTTTTTTTCGTGGAAACTTGGGTGATGAGCGGGAGTGAAGGTTCCATCCGATGGTGCCCTTGTGCCTCCCTGCCAGCTCAGGGCCATACCTCAGTGTGGGGGGCTCCCTCTTGTGTTCTGAGTACAGCAGCTGTTTCCCGTGAAAGTCTCATGTCCTGATTGTAGCCACCCTTTTCTCATCAGTCCTGACTCCGTCTTGTAGTTTTTTATCTCTCTCGCAATTGGTGGTTTTTCCTGTTTCAAACATCGTCCTGATTTCCTGTGGTAATTTTTGTTGTTGTTGGTGTTGAAGGGGGGCGGCCCTTTCAGTTCCCTTTCGGCTTTCACGCACTGCGTATAAGTTCGGGATGGAGACCCTTCATTGCCCCGGGATGTTTGGGTTTATTGTCTCGTTCTTCTGTAACTGTCTTTTTTTTCAGGCAGGGTTTTTTTAGCCCCACGCAAACCCCTTTATCCTCGGGGCGGGGGGTCCTGCCTTAGCGGGCCCCTTTTCGCGGGTGGCAGGGGAGTGGGTCAATTTTATGCGCAACCCAGAGCAAATTTTATGATAGACTCTGAAATAAAAAAAAAAAAAAAAGGTCTTTTTCAAATGCTATGAAAAGGAGAAGAAAAATTGAAGAATAAAAAATGAAATCTTCCAATTAAAATAAGTCAAAAAAAGCTGGTAAACTTTTTAAAAGTATGATTCGTTGCATCAAAGAATTTTGATAACAGTGTTTTCAAAAGTAGAAAATTAGGACACGATAAATGTAATTTCTTAATGGGGAAAAAACTCGATCACACTTAAGGATATTGAATTTCATGAGTTTTTTGGCAAAAGTTTGAAGGAAAACTAAACATAAAAACTGTACACTGAGAATGATTTTGGCAGATTTGTCTGGAGGATGAGAAAATAAAAAAAAGATTTAAAAATTTTTAAAGGGAAAATACTTCATTTATGGATGTTTCCCGAATGAAAAAAAAATGAAGGAGCTAGGCTGAGGGCAAAAATGGAAAAAACAATGTATTTTTGGAAATGAATTATGCGGTCCAGATGAAATGTTTACTATATTGTAAAAAAACAGAGGATAATGCTATTTTTTTTTGCGTAACTTTTTGCTTTTCATGTTTTTCTGCAACCTTGGGGCTTTATTGGGAAGCTATGATGAGAATGTGGTTGTATTGTTGGCCCTCTTCAAATGGTTTTATGTATTTAAGTGAGTGGTTTTTTTGACATGTTTGTAACATCTTGATATTTGCACATGCTGTCACTGTTGCGAATTTGGGAAAATTTTCTTTGTTTGTAATTAAAAAAAAAAATTAAAAAAAATTTTTTTTTTCTAGGACATGCGATCTTTTAGTTAGAAATTTTAAGATGTCACAGTGAGTTTGGAAACATTTGATGAATTTCAAAAAGAAAATCCTTACCAGCTCGGGTCGCTTTGGGAATGACTGTCCCAAAAAGGGGGGACCACTGCCCTGCCCGGTCTGGTTTCCTGTCCTGAAGTGTCATCCCCACTAGTGTTAGGCGCCCACAGGGAGGAGAGTTTGGCCTTTGATCCTCTCTCTGTTGGGCAGCGGCCCGCGGCGCAACTGGGTTTTCCCAGTTTTTCAAAGCTGCTCGAAGGTGAGGGTGTGGTATTGACTCGTTCTTTCATATTTTCCAACAGTATTGGGTATCAGGCGGGGTTTTTATTTCTTTCTTGGGAAAGGGTTTTTCAACTGCGATAGTACAGTCATTTTGTACGCCCTTTTGGATTACCCGCAAAAGAGAAAACCCCTGCCAACCGCCTTTTTTTGGTTTTATTTTTTTTTCATATATTTTTACAGAAGAAAGGAAGAAATTTCCATTTGTTCATCTTTAAAAAAGAAAGAAAAAAAAAGAAGGAAAAAACAGATCCGCGATTTGCATTTTTTTTTTTCTTGAACTACATTTTTAATGGATGAATAAAAGAAGTTAAGACATGTTTGACATGTTTTTAAAGTTTAAACTTTTCTGTAGGTTTAAAGGGAGGGGTTGGGGTGGGGTGAGTTGGGAGGGAGGGGGGTGGGACAGGGGTATAAAATTTTTTCTCCCCCTCTTTTTATTTTTTATCGCCCCTTCTGTCCATCATAAAAAAAAACAAAAGGACCGATGGATGCATTTCCCAATCTGAGAGCCCCGCTCTTGGCGAGTGTTATATGTGACAAATGTTCGTATAAAAAAAAAAATGCTGCATGCAAAAAACAGAGTGCCGTGTTTTGTTGCTGAATTTTTTTGATGCTCTGGAATTTGCTCAGATGTATAGTCGTCAAATTTATTTTGCATAAAGAGAAAGTTTATGGTATTTAAAAGATATCATAGAAATTGAATGTTTTTTTCAGTATTTTTAAATTTTTCCATAGTTTAGACATGGTCAGCCACTACCCAGTTTAATTTTTTAATCGGAGAAGTGAGTGCTTTAGTAATTGACTGCAAGACTTTTCGTCCTTTATTTATTTTTTGTTTATTCAGTGCTCGGCTGGTTGAGCACAGCTACCAAAAGAAAAAATGTTGTCGTCTGAAGCTTCCCACCACTTCAAAAAAATGTTGAATAAAATTTTTAAACATAGAGCGAAAGATTGTCTGAATTATTTCCCGTTGTGTTCAAAGTGCCCCATAAGGTTGGCACCTGTCAGACAACACGTTTCGATGAAAATACGGGCGTGTACCCAAAAGCTGTCAGACAACCGTTTCAGATTACACATACAGGCGTGTCCCCAAAGCGTCGACAACACTTTTTCAGAGTACACATACAGGCGTGGTCCCCACAAGCTGTCAGACAACATGTTTCAGATGTACACATACAGGCGTGTACCCACAAGCTGTAGACAACATTTTTCGTGAACATACGGGTGTCCCCACAAGCTGTCAGACAACATTTTCGATGTACACATACAGGCGTGTACCCAAAGCTTTTCAAAAAAACCCGTTTCGAGTACCATACAGGCGTGTACCCAAAGCTGTCAACAACCGTTTCAGATGTACAAAAAACAGGCTGTCCCCCACAACTGTCAGAAAACCCGTTTCAGTGTAACATACAGCGGTCCCCCAAAAGCTGTCGAAAAATGTTTTCAGTGTAACATACGGGCGTGTACCCAAAGCTGTCAGACAACATTTTTAGAGTACAATACAGGCTGTCCCCAAAGCTGTCGCCCGTTTCAGATGTAACATACGGGCGTGTACCAAAATTGTCAGACAACAGTTTCAGATGTACACATACAGGCGGGTACCCACAAGCGGTCAGAAAACCTGTTTCAGATGTAAAAAACGGGCGTGACCCACAAGTTCAACAACTGTTTCAGATGTCCAAAACAGGCGTGACCAAAGCGTCAGAAAAGTTTAGTTTACCAAACAGGCGTGTACCCCAAGCTGTCGACAACTGTTTTCAGATGTACACATACAGGCGTGTCCCACAAGCTGTCAGGCAACATTTCAGATGTACAATACGGCGTGTCCCCACAAGCTGTCAAAAATGTTTCAGTTTTACAAAAACAGGCGTTTACCCAAGTGTCGAAAAAATGTTTCAGATGTACCATACAGGGTTTTCCCACAAGCTGTCAGAAACATGTTTCAGATGTACATACAGGGTTTACCACAAGCTGTAGACAACAGTTTCAGATGTCCAAAAGGGGTCCCCAAGGGGCTTCGGGAAAAACAGTTTCAGATGTAAAATACAGGCATGTCCCACAAGCGGTCGACAAATGTTTCAGATGTACACATACAGGGTGTCCCACAAGCTGTCAGACAAATTTTTTCGATGTACCCCTTAACAGGCTTTGTACCCACAAGCGTCGACAACATTTTTCAGATGTCCACATACGGGTGTACCCCAAGCTGTCAGAAAAATGTTTCAGTGTACACTTCAGGGGTGTACCCCAAAAGCTGTCAACAAAAAAGTTTCAGATGTCACTACAGGGTGTCCCCACAAGCTGTCAACAACGTTTCAGATGTACAAAAAACGGGCGGTACCCACAAGCTGTCAGACACATGTTTCAGATGTACCATACAGGGGTGTACCCAAAAGTGTCAGAAACATGTTTCAGATGTACCCCCAAGCGTGTACCCCGTTTCAAAACATGTTTCAGTTTACCAAACGGGTGTCCCCAAGCTTCAACAACATGTTTCAGATTAACTCGGGCGGTCCCCCAAAAGCTGCGCAACTTTTCGTGTACCAAAAAAAAAGGGTGTACCCCAGGTCAGCAAATTTTTCAGAGTACACAAACGCGGTACCACAAGCTTCAGACAAACAGTTTCAGATTACAATCACTTTGACCCACAAGAGGTTTCTGTCTTTCACTGGCTTCCATTTCCAAGAACAAGAACCCAATCACAATCAAATTGAAGAAAGCCGGGTTTTTGTGAAATGGGGGGGAATAACGCATGGGATTAAGCCGTAAGAGACCCTAGAAGGCAGAAAAAAAAAGGGGAAGAAAAAATCCCCCCAAAAAAAAACCTCACAAAAATGAGCAAGATAATTGACTATCCTGAAGCTGAGGTGGCATCTTCGGGGCCCAGCGGGGGGGCCAAAAAAGGGGTGCATGCGCGGAACCCGTCGTCCCTCTGAGCAGCTGGGCCCTATCCCTCGGGTGGGAAAGTTTGGGCCCGGTCCTCCCTCTCCCCCCCTCCGCTATCAAGTCTGTACTCCCCCTCAAAGGCATCGCCCCTTAAAAGTGAGTGTCGGGCCCTGGTGGGTTGGGTTTTGGTCCCAATGGTGTGGCTGTCTGTTTTTTTTTGACGTTGTGACGGGAGTTTTAACTGAACTTTGATGGGGTCAGGAGAGTACTATGACCTTGTTCTGTATTTTTGTGGGTTGTGCGGGGTTATGCTGAACTATTTTGTGGGTCGAGAGGTACATACCTTGTTTTGTATTTGTCTGTGTTGCCTGTGTGTAGATAAGTTTGATGTCAGCGTTGATTTAGAAAAAGATACCCCAAAGGGGCATTTGCGACCCAGAAAGTACTGTCCTCATGTGCTAAAAAAAACCGTGGGGGCAATCCTGCTCCCCCCCTGGAAGCCTGCGCTGGTTTACATGGGTGAGGCAGTTGGCTGCCCTTAGGTAAGGGACATAACGCTCTTTGGAGTGCCCTTTTGGGAAGGGCCACGGGGTGTGACATGACAGAAACCCCCAAGGGAAATTTTTGTGGGGGTGGTTTTTAAAAATTGTTAATTGTGTTAAAAAGTGTCTGTGTCTTTTTTTGGTTTTATGGTTTTTGTAATTTATTGCACCCCACTTAATTTTTTCACATCCGTATATTGGTGGATTTTTTGTAGGGATTTAAACTAGAACGTTATGTTTTCAATGGATTTGATGGTTTTTGATATAACGTGGGGTTATAAACTTTGGTTCGCATACGTGGGCCCTGGTTTTTTCTGTGTAAAAGTTTATGTCAATAGAAAGTCAGGTGTATTGCTGACATTGGGTTTTTGCTGAGTGAATGTTGTTGTCACAACGGGGATGGGGGTTTACTATGCGCGATTTACCTGTTGTTTTAGCCGTTGTTAAATCACTACTGCGGATGTATGCAACGTCCCCTGTATACGTTTTTTTGTAACGTGCGGTCATGATTGTTTTTAATAAAGTGGTTTAACCTTTTTTATTTTGTCCCCCCACACCCAACGACCCCAAAACCCGGGATTGTTTAAAAACCCCCCTCACCTGCTGCCGCCCTGTGCGTATTTCTCAGGCCCGAGGGGTTTTTTCCAACACCATTAAACTCTGCTATCTTGCGATGAAGGGAAACTTCCTGTTCAAGCCAAACCCGGCAATTTTTAAAGAATGGTTTCTGTTTTCGTGCATAGTTTTTGGGGTTTGTGTACATAAAGAACAAACATTTTTTGGGGTTGGAAAATTTCTCGAACACTTTTAAATGCTAAAGGGTTAAGTTTGAACATAGTTTGTTTACTCAGGGAGAGTTTGGTTTTTCTGTATGTGTTTGGGCCCCAAATAACGTTTTTTTATGCGAATATTTTAGTAAAGTAAATTTTTTGGTATCGAAAAAGTCTGTTGTACGATGTAATGACAATGTTTTAGCCGTGTTTAATTTGGGATTTTTTACACTGTTGAATTGTATTACATGGTGATTTTTAATGTATCAAAGTCTTTTTCATCATGGAATGTTTTAACTGTATTTTTAGTTGTATTTCAGTGATTAATACCCGGGGACTGTTATTTGGAATGCTGTCCAAAGTGTTGATATTGGTTATGCTTTTTCATTTTATTAGGTGTTAATTTGATAACAAGAAATTATTTCATTCTCCTAACCTTCTATCAGATTTTTTAACATATTTTTCTGTTTCTTCTTTTTTTTTCTTTTTTTTTATAGCTTTTTGAAGCTTTCATACATGGACACTACATAACATCCAAGAAACAATCCCACCAAATAGTTTTGCAGTGTTTTTTTCTTTTCTTTTATAATTGATGTAGGAAAAGTTTGTCACTAACCTTTGATTCGGATCGATCGCTTTCTTCCTCTGTCTTCTGTGTTCCTAACTTGCCTTGTATTTCCTCACTATCTACTCCTGTATGCTTGCCAAACCAAGAGTGTCACTGGAAGCCATGAGACTGGATTGGAATCAACACATAGATCCCACCCCCTCATCGCATTCTAGTTTTTTCCCCGTAACACTCATGAAAACAAGTGCCAACACCAGTAAATAACCTTTGATTGTGAAACTCAACGGCAGGCTCAGTTTTCAAGAACCCGTGTTTTTAATTCTTTCACAGTGAGCCTGGCAAAGCATTAAGGAATGCTAAACACAGTTCTAAAAGAGGTCAAAGTCGTGCGTCAGCTACAGCCGTAAGTATGCGCGGACCACATTGCAGCAGGAAGATCCCACTTTGCTGACATACACTCTGTGCAAGTTACAACTGTTGCAGTGCGTGGTTTTGTCCCCTTTTGAAATCAGTTTGTGGTTTGTTTTTAGGGAGGGTTGTGTTGACTTTCAGATACGGGGAGGAAGAAATGAAGTATTTACTGCAGATGCTGACCACTCAGCCCCCTCTGTCCCATGCTTGGCACACGCTTTGTCACACTGACCATGTGTGTCATCATCCCCCAGCCCAAATCTGCTACGGTCAGTACACTTCACTGTGGACTTCTGTCTTCCGCTGCCAGCGGGTTTGACGTCTGGGTTATTGGGCCGAACAGCCGTTTCATGTAAATCTGTCTGTGTAGATGGTCACCTGTTTGGGAGTGTGGGCTGGTCACTTCTTTTTTTTTTTTTTAAACACTGTTTCATGTTTCTGTGTCCCCCCAGTGGTACTACTCCCCTTTTCACTCATCTTGTCATTCAGTCATTCCATACATAGCCACAGCTGGATTTATCATGTTGCAGCCTCAAGACTGGGCCCTCCACAGGAAGCAAGTAGTATCGGTTCACCTATAGGCAAACCACCAGAGGAGACATTGCATTGCAGCCAAATCACTTCAGTGATGTTCAGTGGTGCCTTTTGGATCCGGCATATGCAGAACTTTACCTGCATACCTTCTGGCTGAGAACAGTAAAGCAAAATGGCTGGTGCCAACATGGCCAAGTTGTATCTGCCATGAGGATATCAAGGATTGCGTTGTTTGTTTGTTTTTTTAACAATGTAAATTTTTAAAGGATCTGACCTTTTCAGGATGAAACTGTTCATTCCAGTCTGTGTTTTTACAACCACAAAGAGACCTTGATGATTATGGGTTATGGAGAAAAAAAAAAAAAAGAAGAAAAGTGCTATCAATCAAAGCCCATACAATGAATGAACCACATGATTGATGAGCTCCCCTTTTGACAGTCCGATAATTAGGATACGAGTCATAGGCAAAACTCTCTACGGCAGGGGGGTAAGGAAATTCAAAATGAGGTCCCCAAAGGGCTGAAACCCTTGAATTGGGACTTTTTCATGGGGTTGAAGTAAGTCTGCAGATTTTTCGTTCTTTTTCACAGAGAATTGACGGGGCTGTATGTACTTTTCCTTCAATATTCCCGGCATCACCAGCCCCCGGGGGATACGATTTGGGGGGGGTGTTTGGTGATGAAGTTTGAGCAACACTCCCCAAAAAACACCCCATAACAGAAGAAATTCAACCGACGTTCTTTTTCAGCCCTAGGCTAACCCATAATTTTTGGGGAGGGGGCTGGATCGAAAAATTCCCCCACAAATAAATCTTCTGGGGGGTCTGCAACCCCCAGCCCCAGACTGAAGCGCTAAAACTAGCCTCTGTTTTTGGCGCTGGTGTGTTTTTTTCCCTGTTCATCCCCCTTTTTGGGGTTGGTATGGTTTATTCAGTTTAAAAGTACACTCAGAAAATTTACGTATTATAAGGGGACAAAGAGGACTTGTTAAATAAATTTAATACAAAATCTTAGGCAGTTGATAGGGGCTTACTATTCCTTTGTATTTCTTTTATAAACCTCCAAATTTCCCCCTTTTTTTTTTGTACTTTTTTTTTTTTTTGGGTTTTGCTGTTTTTTTTTAATAGTTATTGTTTTCATTTATTTATGAAATCAAAAGAGCATCATTTTTTTTTTTGTGGGGTTGTTTTTTTTTTTGTTTTTTTTGTAAAAAAGAAGAAAAAAATGTCTCTATGAATATGAAAAAAGTGACAGGAGCCTCTTACACATTCACCCCTTCCTCTCTCTTTTGCCTCCCATTTTGTAGCATCAGGGAAACAGATGCTGCTCCTTCTACCTGACCCTCTTATTTTCTGTTCATCTCTCTGCATTTGATTGTGTTCTTTCTGTGAACACAGTGGTCATTGTTTCTCTCTTCTTGGTCGATACGATGATTGTGTCCTCATCTTTTTTTTTCTTTTTCAGTGGCACAGAAGAAGAGCAGCTGATGATAGCATGGATCCTCAACTACTAGCCAAGGAGAACATTGTTGAAATGTAAGCTACAGTGTTTTCTAACACACAGACAGCAAGGTACTTTGTGAGTTGCATGTTTTGCTTTTCAGAGAGTGTTGTATAATGTGTGGGTAAGTGAATCAAGCATCCTTACGTGTTTGTGTTTTGTGCCCATGCATGATGGCCAAGGTGTCTGTGTCTGTGTGTGTGGTTGTGTAATTCTGCTAATGTGTCTGTGTATACCTAAACACTGTACGTCTGTGTCTGTGTCTGTGTGTGTGGTTGTGTATGTGATTGTGTGTGTCTGCTATATGTCTGTGTATACCTGAACACTGTACATGAACATGCCTACAATTTTTCAGAAAGATCGGCCAAGTACTTTTTGAGATATTCTATAAAGAAGAAGAACCGTTGCAGCCGTTACTAATGGCTGTAACGGTAAACTAAAACATCGGGGATCATCCGTGACCCATAATGAACATACCTGCTAATTTTCACAAAGATCAGCCAAGCACTTTCTGAGATATTCCATAAAGAAGAAAAACCATTGCAGGCCGTTACAGCCGTTAGTGATGGCTGTAACGGTAAACTAAAACATGGGGCACCATCCTGACCGATAATGAACATACCTACAAATTTTCAGAAAGATGGGCCAAGTACTATTTGAGATATTCCATAAAGAAGAAAAACCGTTACAGGCTGTTACAGCCGTTAGTAACGGCTATAACGAGGTAAACCAAAACATCGGGCATCATCCGAGACCCATAATGAACATACCTGCTAATTTTCACAAAGATCAGCCAAGTACTTTCTGAGATATTCCATGGAGAGAAAAAAAGCGTTACAGGCCGTTACAGCCCTTAGTAACGGCTGTAACGGTAAACTAAAACATCACGCATTATTCGTGACCTATAGTGAACATACCTACAAATTTTCAGAAAGATCGGCCGAGTACTTTTTGAGATATTCTATAAAGAAAAAAACCGTTACAGGCTGTTACAGCCGTTAGTAACGGCTGTAACGGGGTAAACTAAAACTTCGGGCATCATCCAAGACCCATAATGAACATACCTGCTAATTTTCACAAAGATCGGCCAAGTACTTCTGAGATATTCCATGGAGAAGAAAAAGCGTTACAGGCCGTTACATCCGTTAGTAACAGCTGTAACGTAAACTAAAACATCACGCATTATTCGTGACCTATAGTGAACATACCTACAAATTTTCAGAAAGATCGGCCGAGTACTTTTTGAGATATTCTATAAAGAAGAAAAACCGTTACAGGCTGTTACAGCCGTTAGTAACGGCTGTAACGGGGTAAACTAAAACTTCGGCATCATCCGAGACCCATAATGAACATACCTGCTAATTTTCACAAAGATCGGCCAAGTACTTTCTGAGATATTCCATGGAGAAGAAAAAGCGTTACATCCGTTAGTAACGGCTGTAACGGTAAACTAAAACATCGGGTATCATCCTTGATCCATAATGAACATACCTACAAATTTTCAGAAAGATCGACCCAGTAGTTTTGTCTGGAGCAAGTGGAACACATTTTTGACCACGGACACACACACACAGACACACACACACACACACACACACACACACACACACACACAGAGCATTTCTTCGTTCCCATTCTAAAGTACTCCCTGTTCTATAAGAACTGGGAGTACAAAAAGTAAAAATCAATCAACCAGACAAACCCTGCAGAAACTGCATTTACAAACTCAGTAATAAAGTAAGTTTATACATAGATCTATCGACATGGAGACCTATATTGCTGTGCAGATCTACTAATGCGCGGATCTGCCAAACAATCCAGTCAGTGTGCTACTCAAATGCAACGAAGGGTGCATTATAATCCGGCTTGAGTATAAACTGAACAGTTTGAATGATGAATTATTGGCAGAATAAATTTCCGACATGTTCTCTCGGGGTTCAGTTTGAGATTGGTCTCTGAACGACATGGATGATGCCAAGATAGATGAACTGAAGAAGTACATCGAGAAAAGATCATACCAGACAGAATCAAAAAGAGTTCTGACACAACAAAAAAGACATTTTCGAAGAGACAGCAAAAGTTCTTCTTTCTGAGAGCAATTATCTGTTTCACAAGAATCGACAAGGTGACAGTCTGCGAGTTCTTTCCACAGAAGACATTAAATTCACAGACTGTGTCTACCAAAAAGGAAAGCATCACAGGCCCCCGACTTTAAGTTCAATACCAGTTCCTTCTACAGCAGTTTTGCCGCTCGGGAGAACCTTCAAACCCTGCATTTAGGGGGGGGGGGGGGGGGGGGGGGGGGGGCACTCGATAATCCCCTCTCGATAGATCCCTCCAGGCCCACTCGATAACCCCCTCGAGATCCCCGTTGCAATCTAGATCCATCTCGATGGATCAACCAGACCGA
>JAFLJL010004756.1:0-14972 GCA_018398815.1 Conus ventricosus
GAAACAGATCATCCGCTGATTGCTCTGCATTGAACAGATTTTTAAAGTAATATACCACGCACGAGGTGAATAAAATCGAACAGTTCGTTTGGTTGATGTCAATGACTTAACTTTTTGCCAAATGCTCTGGAATTAATATCAAACACGCAGCATTTGTTTAAAACGCCTCATTTGCCTGCTTTTTACTTTCACAAAATCTTTAAATTGCTGTTTTGATTCAGATAACTGATTAAATCTTCCCTTGAATTAGACCGTCTGAATACAGCCAGATGTTGATATTTCTTTTCTTTCGCGCGCTCACACTCCTCGTCTCACCAGGGAGGCTGTTCACGGGATACTTGCATTTTCCTCTTTGACCTCATTTGGCAAGCAGAGTGCTGTCATAAAATTTTGAAATTCTCTTTCTTTTTTACAGAAAATGTAATCAGCGAATGACTCTGCATATTCTTCCTTCCAAACAAATCTCAACTCTTCTTCCAGTACAATTTGTTCAGCATTATCCTCAGTCTCCATGCCATCAACATAAGTAAAGGAAGCAACAATAGGAAAATGATCCCGATTCACACCTGTTTGCCACGTACATATCAACAACAGTACAAATAATAACTGTGAACAAACAAATAATCTACGACACTTTTACCCTGGTTTGCTATGCATGTAATTTCACCCTCACTATCCCCTTCAGTTCTTCCATTTACAATTAACAGATCATATCTATACATAGTTCAATAAGTCTACGACCAAAACTATTGACACCACTGTCTTTAGATTTACGAATAGTTTGTGGCACATTCTGCATTAACATTTCTGCATCTTCTAGTATTTGTGCGTGTCTATTTTCACCGACGTTATCCACATCAGAGAGTTCAGACGTGCGGGCATTAAAATCGCCACACAGTAGCCAAGGTAAATTTAGGATATCGGTCCATCACCTCTGACATACGGTTTTCTAACAAATCAATACCGTTATCACTGTTCTTTTCATAGATCACTGAACGTTCAGGAGCAATGTAAACAAATGCAGCAAGAATGTCAAATGGAGAATTCAAAACACACTTTACCAACCCTCAGAAAAACACAGTCCTCTGTTGATTGTAGCAGATACTCCACATGGCACATAACAGATTTGTGTACACAGACAACAACACCACCTTTCAGTTTTGTCATGCGTGGAGAGTAAAAACACATGAAAATCCGGGAAAGCATTTTCTATATCACTTTTTTTACACAGCCACACTTCGGATAAGGAAAATATTTTAAACTTTTCACAAAACGCCGGAACGAATAACTTCTTAACTTATAAAATAAACCTTGAACATTCCACGCCATTATCTGAAGCACTGAAAACACTTCACAAGGTAAGGGTGTGGTGTATGAGTGGATGAAATGGGTTGGTGTGTGTGTGTGTGCTGTCAGCCGACGACCGAGGGGTGAAGACAGGAACGCTGGAAGATCGTCTCCTCCTGCTGTCCGCATTCCGATGACACCGGCCTGCCCGTCATCCCCGCCTCTGTCGCTCCACCAGACCGCTGGTTGTGGAGTCGTAGTCGAAGGACTTGCCATCGATGACCAGGGTATCGAATGCGGAGGAAGGCTTTCTTGTTGGCTGCCTTCGCTTCCTTCAGGAAAGGCAGCAGCTGACGACGCTGGTCCCTCACCCGGGGAGTAAAGTCCTCGGAAACAAACACAGTAGACCGTTTGTTTTTCAGCACCCGACGCCCGGCCAGAATTCTCTCCTTGTCTTTAGAAGCTGCTGAAGCAGACGATGATGGGATGTGGCCCCTTTCCTGATCTCAGACGGTGAGCGCGTCAATCTCGACGTCGTCTTCAATCCCCAATTCTTCTCTCAACACTGTCTTGACAGACTTTTCACAATCTGCCCATGACTCAGACTGTCCTTGGGGGTGGGGAATGCCGTGAAAGATGAGTTTGGGTTCCGTCTGCTTCTGCCCTCCAGATCGTCGACTTTGGACTCAGCTTGTCGATTTTTTTTTTTAGTTCTTGGTTTCTTTTCGCCACGCTATCAAAAGTCACTCTGCAATCTGTCCATTTGTTCTTTCATTACGAATGAATACTGTCCATTTTCCTGTCCATTGTAGTCATCTTCTGGTCCAGAAAAACTAAGCATTCGGACAACGTCAGCGATGGTCGGTTGATCAGTAGAACTATGCTCCCCTCCCTGCGCCTGGCCCTGCGATTGCCCAGTCAGCGTGGATTGTTTCCTAGTGGGGCGGGTTCGCTTCGACATCTCCGCACCGAAGTAAGAAGCAGAACAGGAACACGAGCACGACAGCCACCGGCGCACGGACTGACACTGAGCGGACACGCATGGCTGCTTTCTCCCAGCGCGTTTCCCCATAAAGTCAGGAAAGTCCAGTAAAAAGAACCAGACACAGCTCGAAAACATACCGAATTAACCGGCATGTTGGCAGGAATTGATGTGTACAACGTTAATCACAAATTCGTTGAAACTTTTGCTTTTAAATTAACAAAAAAACAACAACAACAAGACGGAGCTCTGAAATAAGCGTCCACGACCGGCCGTAACAACAGCTCACCTCCCTCTGTGTGTGTGTGTGTGTGTGTGTGTGTGTGTGTGTGTACCTGCAGGTATGTAGTGTGTGCGCGTGTGTGTGTGTTTATGTGCCTGGATGCATGTAGGTCTGTGTGTGTGTCTGTGTGTCTATGTGTCTGTGTATCTCTGTGTGTCTCTGTGTGTGTCTGCATGCATGCAAGGTGCATGCGTGTGTGTGTGTGTGTGTGTGTGATGTGGACGTGCGTGTGCATGCACGCGCGCGTGCGTGTGTGTATGTGTGTATTGGTTCTTTCAGTAAAATCTGTTCATAAATTTCAGATTCTAAATGATTTCAACATCAATGAAATCATTAGATGAAAAATTATCGAAAAGCCCGAAGATAAAAAAAGGAGGGGGTGGAGGAGAGAAGAGCATGCACACACGCACACACACATGCACGCGCGCGGCGCCAACACACTCACATACACACACACACGCACGTGCACACACATACACACACACACACACACACACACAACACACACACACACACACACACAACACACACACACACACACACACACACACAAAACACACAGACACACACACACACACACACACACACACACACAACAGAGTGGAGGTAGAAATAGAAAGAAGAAAGGAGGGGTGTGGGATTCAAGAAATAGTTGAGAGAAGGTAAATATGCGGGTTCACGACCACCCATCCTATTCTGCACGAAAACCCCCTTTTTCACATACAAATTACGTCCATCACATATCAGTTTTGACCAATTTTAACACCTGTTTTTAAACAAAATTAACACGTCAAAACTGCCAAATATTGACGTAATCAGTAAATTGAAACGGGGGTTTCCGTGCAGAATAACATGGGCGATCGTGAACCCATATTTACCTTCTCTCCGAGAACATAAAAAAGCACCTTCAAATGTATATGGTTTGACTATTCTACTCCAGACTGGTCCTACTGCTGTTGTTACATGACACCGCAAACCGATAAAGTGCAATTACTGCTCCGACATCGAAACTGCCCTACCCAGACTGGCCCTGGTTGCCGTTGTTACTCGACACGGCAAAATCGATAAATTGCAATTAGTGTTCCAACAGCGAACCACTGCAATGCGACTCATTATTATTCATCGTGCGTGCGCGCTAACCAATGGCAAGGAAGTATGACATCAGGTCTACGGGGGTTGGCATTAACAAGGGAGAGCTGCTGTCATTTCACATTTGAGAGTCGTGCCGTGTGGATGTACGTTGGTGTGCTGGGCATTTCTTCACAGAATCAGAGAGAGCTTGTGTTGGGTAAAAACATGGCGAGTCAGGGAAGCGATGTTTCAATGCTTTCTGCCAGTGCTGGAGTGGCACTAATATTACTCAAGAAATGTGTGAACTGTTGTTATCTTCGCAAGGAAAACTTTCTGATCAACAGACCAATCTCGTGGAAAAATACATTGTTTATCATGAGGCCATGGCAAAGTTTTTGACAAATAATTGACTGGCGAGCCTTGTTCTCCTCCCTCAAAGCCAAAAGGAAGCATTTCGTTTTTGTTTCCTCAACAAAAAACGGAACTATCAGTTAAAGATCTTGACAAATATTTGAAAAAAAAAAGCTTTGTGAGCTACCTTCTGAACCATTTGATGAAACCAAAACCTTTAAAACAGTTCAAGAAATGACCCCATCTTACACCGAGCTTGTTACTCAGTGAAAGATAGTGAAAAGAAATCTCTTTCTCAGGCTCTTTTTTTAGGGCATTGGCTTCAGAAAGCAAAGACAATTTTGAAACAGTCAAAACAAAAAACTGGGAGTCCTATCTGAAAGAAGATTTGCTGGTTGAGCCAACCGTGCAAGAAGACTAATTGAAATTGTCATTTATTTATTTTATCCAAAATTTCACAAACTCGCGTTTCTTTCAATGAGTTATACAACAAACGAAAATCATTAAAAAATACATGAAACCCAAAACCCCAATTTAAAAAACATTCTGGAAGAAAAAACACGGGTGCTTAAACCCTGCGGGCAGGAGTAATTGGCCACTTCCCCCGGGGTAGTTTTACCCCCCCGATGCCATAAAGCCCCCAACAAAACTGGGTATTCGGGCAGCTTCGCCTGATTGACCTTACCCGCCTGCTCTCAGTAAACGCCAAAAACAATGAGTGGGCCAAAAAATGTACCTTTTTTGCAAAACCGCCTGGTATGACGTGTGTGCGTTCTCTTCGTCGCCCGACGGTTGGGCTGCGTCAACACCCCCTTCCCCTCTAAGGTGCCTTCGGGGGGCCCCCAATATAACTTTGAAAGAGATCCTGTGATTTTGATTCGGGACTCTGATAATGCTTTGGGGGCTGTCTCGAATTTAGGGGACGGTAAAGTGGAACAAAAAATGAACAAAAAAAAAAAACCCCTTCACTTCCCCCCGAAGCACCACCTGCTTTTATATTGTGTGCATGTGTGTGGTTGTAAAAGCGAGGTGTTTGCACCGCGCGGATTTTTTGTTGTTTTTTTTTGTGTTTTTTTGTGTATGTGCGTGTTTGTTTGTTTGGTTTGTTTGCGTAGTGTGAGGGGTGTTTGTGTGTATGTGGGGAAAAAGAGGTTCTGTCCTACAAAAAAAGCGGGTAATCCGGGTCAAAAAGGCCTGCTTTTGATTAACATAGTTTATTAAACCCCCCCTGCCACGCACGCACACAAATATAAAACCCTAATGACTCACAGCGCCTCTTTATTTTTTCAAATCATTAAAAAATAAAACAAACAACTGGCTTTCCCCGTCTTGATTAGTTATTTTTACATCTAATGAATTTATAGGTCCTTTAAAATTAGTTCTTAAATTCACTGTTTTTTCCAACTGGATTAATCGATAATCGAAAAAATCCTGCCCTAGTGAGGGCAAACCTTTAGAATGTAGCGGGTACCATAAAACAAATTGATCGTTTTAACTGTTTAAATGGAAAAACATTGGGTTAAAAGAAAATCAAAGGTTTACCTTCAAATTGCCAGACATCTTCTTTGTACTAAATCTAAAGTTCTATCGTTTCCCCGCGGAACCCCAAGATTTTAGCCGCCCCTAGGGAAAGTATACTCTTTCTTTCTTCTAGGGGGAAAATTTTAATAATTCTGAGGTTTGTTTCGTAATTTTAACAAATTTCCCAAAATTTCGCCAAGTACTTCTTTTAAAGAAAAAAAGTTGATTTAACCTCAGGTATTTGCAATTAGTTTTTTGTTTGCCCCCCCGTTACTAATATTGATCCAGTTTTTTTGGGGCTTCTTCAGATACGTTACCCCAAAAATTTTAAAGCCAATTTTCTTTAAGGGCAATCCTACAACTCCCACCCCAATTAACAATTTTGGATCGTTAAAAAACACAGCTCGTTTTGCTTGGTTATAAGTGCATCTTTTTTAAAACTTTTAAAAAAAATTAATTTTAAATAAAAACGAAAGTTTTTTTTAACGCCCGGGGGGACTGGCCCTTGCTATTTTTCTAGTATCCCTTTCTACTTCTAGCTCTATTAATAAATCAAAAAAACAACTGGCTTTCCATCTGATTAGTTATTTTTACACCCAAAATGAAATTTATATCTACGCTTTTTAATTTTTAAATGATGTCTCCGTAAAGTATAAAATGATAATCGCAAACCCCGCCCGTTGGTAGCAAAACCTTTGAACTGTTGACGGTTGCAGAAAAACAAATTAGCAAAGTTTTTAATGTTGTAAATTGACATCAAAATTTGGGTTTTACAGAAAATCAAAGGTTTATTGTTTTAAAATTTGTAAACATCTTCTCTTGTACTAAATCTAATTTTGTCACTGCTGAAAAAGCCTAAAATTCGAGCAAGCCTTTTAGGGAAAGGTACTCTTTTTTTCTTTAGTGGGAAATTTATAGTAATTTGGGGTTTTTGCCTCTTTAAATTGTTAACAATATCCCAAAATTCGCAAATTTCTTTTTTTAAAAGAAAAAAAAAAGTTGTATACCATCAGGTTTTTTTATATGAGTTACTTGATTGCCTTGTTCGCCCTTAACATTAATCCAGTTTTTTGAGCCTTTTCAGAATTTAGCCCACTAAAAAAAAAAACCCAATTTCTCTAAGGGCCCCCCTTTAAATTCCCGGCCCCTATTGCTTTGGGGTGGTTAAGAACACACTTTGTTTTGTTGGTTTATTAGAGCGATTTTTTTTTATAATATTTAAAAAAAAACTTTTTTAAAAAACTTTTAAAAAAATGGTAGCTTTTGAATATATTGAACATGTTCTTAAAAATGTGGGGACCCCTTTTAAAAACCCCAAATCTTTGGCTTCAGCAATTTAACCATTGCAGTAATGGATCTACGGTTTCCAGGTTAGACTTGTAAACCCTAACTAGATTTTAAATCCCCCAATAAGAGTGACAGAGTACCACGCAGGGAAATCCCACCCATGGCTTTTTTCCAAAATCAGTTAAATTTTCCCTTTTACTGCGAACTACTGCTGCGGTGTTTCATATGCAGACCTTTTAAAACCCCCCTAATTACCAGTACAGACGAATACAAAACTGAAACACAAGAGTTCCCCCAAAACGAAAACGCTTTTTATCCATTCAACAGCCAATGAACAATAAGCATAGAAAGAATCGTAACAATTTAACATTGATCCTTAATTGATTTTAGAAAAAAATTAGACCGAAATCAGGGTTGGGCCCTTTGTATTTGTGGGGGCAAAAAAGAGAATATACTTATATACTGGCCTAGCCACCCCTCTTTTCAAAAAAAAGCACAATTAAATGGATCAATAGAAAAAAACACCCCAATGCCCGGACAACATTTTCTTTTGATAAAAAAAAAGTTTTTTTAAAAATGCCAGGCGGCAAAAAACTTAAGACTCAAAGGACATACGTCTGGGTGTTTGGAGCGCAAGCCAGCCCAAATCTAGATGTTTTATCAATCACAGGCTTATGCAGAAAAAAAATTTCTAGCTAATTTTGAAGATTTCTATTAATCTGCTTTTTTTGCCTGCTGCTAAAAAAGGGATCAAACGTTTCAATGCTGGTCAAAGGTACTTTGTTGTAGGCCATGGGTTAACATGCTACCCTCGACCTTGACTGCGATTGGCAGATACAGAAAAAAACAAAGAAATCCTCTGCTGGAGACGACAAGACTTTTGGAACAAAAAATGGTGAAAACAAGGGCCGCTCCATTATTTAAAGAAAGTACCTTGCCCCGAAGAAAGCGATCCCCAAATAGAAAGCAGCCCCCAACCCGAAAGCGCCCCACACCCAGAAAAACAACCCGAAAACACTCCACCGTTAAATTTTCCTCGCATGACAGCCTACTAGCGAAAAAAACGGGCCCCCGTTTTGTTTTTAACTTTTTCTGGGGCCCTACTTTTATTTCATAAAAAAATTTAAACCCGCAGCTAACGCTCCAATGTCCACGAGGGGCGCCCTAAACCCGCAACTTTGATTGTGACAAAACCCAATAACAAACTGCCATTAGCCGGCAAGCTAAGCGCTTTTAGCAGCTAAATTCTTTAAAAAGTTGCTAGATGGTTTTTAAATTTTTTTCTAATCCAACTTTTACCAGGTGAGGTGTTTAGGCGTTTCTGGCCCGTTGGGGCACTACCTGTTAAAGCATAAACAAGTTAGAGAAGCAAAACCAAAGCTGTTAATATACTAACTTTTGTAATCCCCCTTTTCCCCGAACAGAAAACCTTATTTTTTCAGTAGCGAGTGTTTTCATAAAGTATTTTTTTTATGTTTCTCTTATTCTGCTTGTTTGCGTTTACTGCACTTGTTATCAGATAAACACTTCTAACCCGGCTTTTTTTTTCTTCCATTAAATTTTGTATTTTCTGCTGTATTCTAGCCTTTTTCTTCTTGCCCTAAATTTTTTATCATTGCATCAGCCAGTTTTTTTTTTCTTTTCTATCTCTCTATCTTTTCGCTAAGTTTTTTAAATTTTTTTCTATTCGCCTCTTATTTCCCCTTTTGACGTTCATTAAGAGCTAGGAGGCAGCATGGAATGGAGGATGTCAATTGTTTTTAATGTTTTTTCTGACTGTTTCCTCATTAAAACCGTTTTTAATTTCTGCTATTTCTTCATCTTTCTTGATCTTAAATCTTGAAAAGGTCATTCTATTTCAGATCGTGTTGGAACTCTTGCTCCAAGTTTTGTAAAAGACAAAAGCCTCAGGCCTTAAATTTAACATGTTTAATCGCCTTTTGGGCGGGGAACAGGGATCCCCTTTTTTAAATTTTGTTTTGTTTTTAAAAATTAGTTGGGTCTGGCTTTTGTATAACTCTTTCAAAATTTCCTCTGAGTTCTTTTATACAAGGTTGCTTTTCTTCTTAAAATCAAAAAGGGGCTATGCCCTTTTGGCGGCTCTAAAACCAAGCTTTTGTAGAAAAGAGTTAATTCTATTTGCCAATAGTTCTGCACGAGATGCTAATGAAGGGGGTGTTTCTGCCTTCTAAAGAAGGGGTTGAAGAACCCTTTTGCTGCTCTTTCAAGTTCTTCGCGCAATGAAGGGGCCCAATTCGTTCATCTTTATCAAATGAAGGGCCTCGCAGATCTCTTTTTTCTTTGGAAGGATCAGGTGCGTCAAAATTCATCCCTATTTTTTATTTATATTCTTTTTTGTTTTTTAAAAAATGAAACTCATACGGTTGTGACCTCGACCCTATAGAAAAAAAGAAGGAACCCCAGGCGTTAAAAGTATAAGGCAGACTGAAAATTTGTGTAAATACTCCATCAAATTCACCCGGAAAAATTTTAAAAGTTAGGTTCCCCGATCTTGGCGCTGACGATGTTAAATGCCAGGCACTGCTAAAATTGGAAAGTTCAAAGGCGAGGATTCGAAAAGAAAATCCAAGATCAGGAAAAAAAAGGACACCACGACCAAAAAGACAAGGGGCTGGGGGTGACCAAAAATGAAAAGGGGTCAAAGGCCCCAAAGGAAAAAACCAAAAAAGGCTGATGATTTAAATGAGAAAAGAAAAGACCAAAAAAGACTCCAAAAAACAGTCCCCAGAGCCACAAGGGAATGGACAACGTGGGGGAATGCACTCCAAAGAAAGTCTAACTTTTAATGACATTTGGGACATGGCCCCCCTCAGGGTCAGCTTCATTCTCAGATCTGCATATGACCTTCTGCCCTCAAATGCAAACCTGGTGAAGTGGGGGAAAACAGACGATCCTGCATGCCCCCTCTGCCATAAAAAACAAACAGTGGAGCATGTTCTAAGCTCATGTAAAGTAGCCCTGGCTCAAGGAAGGTACACATGGAGGCACAACCAAGTGCTCAAAGAAATTGTACAAGTAGTCTGGGCTAGTACCAACACCACAAAAGGGAGAATCAGGACTCCAAAAGCACCCGCAACATTCTTCACGGCAGGAGGCAGCAAATCATGGCCAAGAACAACAGTGCCACTCGAAACATGCAGGCAGAGTCTGCTGGATGGGGCAGATGACTGGGAGTGCACTGCAGACCTCCCAGAATGGAAGAGTCACCCAGAGATCATCAGCAAGAGTGGCATGAGACCAGACATAGTAGTCCACTCTAAGTCAACCAAGCAGCTGATCATGATCGAGCTCACGGTGCCATATGAGAACAGAATGGAGGCAGCTCAAATCTACAAGACTGAAAAGTATGCTGATCTGGCAAACAGCCTGAGGAGAGAAGGCTATCAGGTCAAAGTCCTCACTGCAGAAATTGGAGCTAGGGGGTTTGTAGGAACGTCTGCATACAGCCTCATGAAACAGCTCTCAGTTGCAGGGAAGGAAAAAACCAGAGCCCTGAAAGCAATGGCAGAAGCGGCAGAGAGGTGTTCAAGCTGGATCTGGTCAAGGAGGAACAAAAGTGAACTTCATAAGGCTTAATTTCCCTACAAATATCAGGTGTCCCTGTGGCTCAGTGGTTAAAGCGCGAGTCATTAAGTAGAAAATGAGCATGTCCAGAGGGTCATGGGTTCGAATCCCAGCCATGGCTCGTCCCAAGATGGGGAAAAAAAAAGGGGCAGCAGAGGGACATCCGGAGTCATGAACCGGGTGTGGCCCAACCCCCCTAGAGTGTCAGGAGATAAGGGCCGAAACACTTGCTTGAAGGGGGCTTCTCTTCTGAGGACTCTCTGCTGCCACGCTCTCCACGAGTTTCTTTCTACTCATTCAAAATAGATATTACATCGGCAGATCCTAATGCTACTGTTGTTGCTAATTTAGGCAGAGCAATCGTTAAACATATGGTAATCAAACTGGAGGGCACAAAAGTCTTTATACTAAACGAGGCAGACATTTTTGCCCTCTATTCTGATCTATGGCTGCCTAAAAAAGAAAGGAAAGAGAAAGTTTATCAGGGAATACAAAGCCCAAATGGTCTCAAGCACAGGCTTAAAGCGGAGGATGCAAAGAATGATGATAAAGATGAGGCAGTAGGCAGAAGCATTTGGCAACAGATTCTGCATCCCTCTAGATTTGAGCTGTTAAAGACGCATATGCCATATTACCAAGGCGCACTAAAAGAAAAACTTACTTATAGACTGACATTTAATCCTAGCGGTTCTGTCGTTCTGTCTGAAGACCCCTTAGCTACATACGCGGTCAGCGACATTTCTCTTGAGTTTGATGTTGTTACTAACCCCGGACTGGCCAGAACAATCTTAACCCAGTATAAAAGTAAAACGGTTATTTATTATGAAAACGTTATACACGCCATTACAGAAAATAGAAACAAGCGAGACACTCTTTGGAACATACATCTAAATCAGTCTCTGAAGTCTTTAAAAGGAATTTTGTTCTTGTTTACTGAAGAAACAACCCCTTTTCAGAGAGAATCAGAAGTGTTTTATAATCCAAAAATTGAGAAGGTTGACTGTGTAAATAAATGGCAGGTCTGATCGGTTGTATTCAGGGCGCGGACTTTTACCTCACCAACACTTCGATGAAATAAGAAAGTTGTTCGCTGGAGGTAGGCAAAGAGATCCTGCAGTTGATCGTGTATGTAAAAAACTTCGCCTTTATGATGTAAGACTTGAAGACTACTTAATAAGTAAATATGGGCTGTGGTTAGATTTTAGATCCACATTTGACAACAGATTGTTTGGAAGTGGAGAAAGGATAGGACAAGATGGTATACAAATAAATATTCGCAAGAAAGCAGACAGAGACGGCCCAATACAAATGCATGTTTTTATGGTTTGTGATGCTCAGTTAAACATTGAAGAAAACAGACTAAAAGACGCAGCTCATTAAAATGCAGAAGAAATATTCTAATAAAAACAGATGGATAGCTTGAAGTTTCTTCCTAAAGATCCGCACTGTTCTCTTATCTGCGGGATTACTGGGTGTGGGAAAACTGTCTTCGTACTTGATTTGTTACAAACAATATACAGGTTTCATTACGAGCACATTGTTATATTCTGCACAACCATTAAGCACAACAAGTCTTACAAAGAAAGGAAGTTTATTTGGACAGACGAGATATATTTTTAGTTGATCCTAGCGACAAACTGAGCGACTGTTTAGAACATTACTATAGACTATTTGAGGGAACTGAAACACTGTTTATTATTGATGACTGTTCAGCTGAACGAGACATTGTTAAAAAAAGAAAAGCTCTGTCAAAGCTAGCCTTTAGTGGCCGCCACGCCTTAGTTTCTGTGTGGCTCTTAACTCAAAAATACAATGCTGTCTTAAAAGACTTTCGATCGCAGTTAAAATCGGTTGTATTATTTTACACTAAGGACAAAGATAGTTTTGAAGAATGTTTAAGTGAAAATTATATAATAAGGGACAAAGATGAGTTAAAAAAAATAAAAGAGCAGTTAGAAAAATCTAAGCACGCTAAGCTATGCTTACGAACTGACCCCCCAGTTCAATACGTTTGTTTATTGTAGATTGTTTATTATTGATTGCCTATACAATTTGCTTATTATAATTTGTTTATTATAAAAAAGAATGTCTCGAGGGCCAGAATCAAAAGCGCAGCTAGCTCCTAAATGCACTGCAGTAGAGCTAAAAGACCTAGGAGACACAACTGAGTTTGATCTAATAGGAGTGCCAGGAAATGTTTATGGATTTGAGTACACAGATGACGGGGTTTACAAACGAACAGAAATTGAAGACAAAAAACGACAGCAATATCCCACCCTAGAACACATAAGATATTTAAGGGCAAACGATTTTGGCAAACATGAATACAAAATTTATAAACGAGAGAATGCTTGGGCGTTGCTTCCTGAAATTGACTGGAATTTAAAGTTTGAACTACGAAGCCCCAATGTATACTATGATAAGAAAAACAATTTTTGAAAGGTTTTGAATGCAGGGCTCATTCTTGTTAGCCTAGTTCCAGGAACACAACAGAAAAAACAGATTGAAATAGCTTGGCAGGGTATTGAATATATGCTACAGAGAAAGAAGTCCTTAGCTGAAGTGGGGGGCGACACTGTCGGCTTAGAATTTACCCCAACGCTACAGGTACTACCTAGGCAAATGACGATGTTTTTTCGCTTATTTATTACTCCGAGGGAGGGCGATCCTAGTTTGCCAGAAACATGCGCTAATTAGAGGTGTACAAAATAAAGGCTGAAAACTTGGATGCCCCTCTTAAGTTTGTTATTCCAATTACTAAAAACGGAGATGAAATAAACACCCATGTATCATCTGACAAGGTTACTGTGATGGTTGACAAAGACAAACTAACAGTACTCGACTTTATTTTTATTAAGTATGTTGATTTTATTGCGTTTTACTCTGTTGATGAAGTGCTGCCAGAAGGATTAATAAAAAGATATATATAAGATTAATTAATAAAATAATCTTATTTAAAAAATGGAGGTTCAACAGTTTAGGTTAAAGCAAATAACTGAACTTCAAAAGGAAATAGAAAGCGACTTGGATAAGTATAGAGTTACTAGAAAGAAATATGCTAAAGCTTTAAATACTCTTTCTTATGTAATTACTGGCTCATCAGCTGTAGCTAGCGTAAGTGCTGGGTCTGGTGTTGCTCTTTTAGCTAGTGGGGTCGGAGCGCCAGCCTCTTTAGCATTAGGGGGTCTTGGGTTAGGTTTAGGCGCCATGTCTATGGTTGTAAGTGCTGTTTTAAAAAAATTAACTCCCAAATTACAAAAGCACACTGCCATTGTTGCCCTAGCATCAGCAAAACTTTGCTCATTAAGATTAAGAATAAGCAAATCATTACAGGATGAAAACATTACGGACGAAGAATTTCAGAAGCTTATGGCTGACGGTGATGATTACAGACGACAGAAAATTGAACTTCAAAAGGAGTGGAGAAAGACTTTTACTTCACGACAGGTAGACCACTGATGCGATTAAACAGAACATTGAAAAAACAAACACATGATCGGTTAAACCCAAAATAGAGCAAAAAAAATAAGTTTAGCAAAAAAATAAGTTTAACAAACACTATTTTTTTTGTTAACTTACTGTGTTTGGCGGGACAACTTGCAGCTCTTCACGAACAAACGATCTTTTAGGGGCGGGTCTTTTAGACGTAGTAGCGCCGCTAGCAGAGAGAGTCTCTCTTAAATAATATACAGGAGGGGTTGTTTTCATAATTCTTTCAACTTCATATACATCTATGCTCCATATAGGATCTGTGGCTCTAATTCTAACATCACCTTCTGCCTCTCCAGGAGCATACAAGTATCTTACTTTTAGTCCAAACGGCAAGAGTTTTTGAGTCCCCTGCGCATCTTCAGTAATGCTAATTTTTTTTAATTTGATTGCGTTTACTGGTTTAAGACCTGTTGCTTTAAATTCTTCATTGTTCTGGCACGTAAGACTGATGGCAATCTTCTAACCCATTCTGTGTTGCGCGTTCTGTACTTCGTAATGTACTTCGTAGTGTCCATAATTTCTCTGTGATATTGATAGGTAAACAGGCGTTCGGCTAGATTCTTATTAAAGTTTTCCACTAGAGCTTGTGATCGATGGTTGCCTGGGATCCCTCTCCTGACTGTAACATGATGTTTTAAAACAGTTGGTTTACAGAACCTTTAAACTCTTTTCCATCATCAACTTGAACCATCCTAGGATACTTTAATGGGCCTCCATGTATATTTGTGTAAAGCCACAGCCACAGCAGTTGAGCTTTTATCTGTTAAAGGTCAGCGTCTTGTATCTTGAAGCCATGTCAACAACTGTCAGAGCATACTTAAACTTTTTTCTTCTAACTTTGTCATGTGGAAGATAGAGCAAGTCCATTTGGTGGGTGTCATTAGGAACTGAATTAACAATCGAGGCCTTATTATTCTTTTGGAGCAGGTAGATATATTTGCCAAATTGCTTGTTTGAAAGCCAGTCTTTCGCATCTGATTCAGGGCACTCTAGCAGCTTACTCAGTTTTCAATACAGCCTTTCCTTTCCAAACCCTTTAGGAGAATAATATATTTTGTGCTTTATCCATAAGAAGGGCTGTTTTTTAATTGGATTTTAAAATTGTGTTGTTGC
>JAFLJL010004757.1:0-12500 GCA_018398815.1 Conus ventricosus
ATTGTCCATTGAATTATTTGCAAATGTGGTGGCAGTTATAAAGCAATGGTTGCTGTATTAGTTCAGTTCCTAAGAAAGGAAAATGTTGAACGTGAGTGAGGGAAGGATGAAAATATAATTTGCTATTCGTGTGTTTAGCCTGTGAATGTAATCTCTTACCTGCTTCGTGTGAGGAGACCTTTAGCGAACGTTCCTCAGTTGGTTTGTTTACTGTGTTATGCTCAGGTCTGTGTTGAGCTGGTGCTGTTAATTTATTCAGCAAACCTCCCTCGCCCATTATGCGAGGGCTGTTAGGATTTGACAGCATATGCCAGACTGTACTGACTGCGGGGTTCCAGTACCCTTTCTTCTTTCCTTCCAGTCCCTTCCGTTCCCTCTCCTCCCGGGGGGATTCACCCGAAGCTTGCGCTGTTGGGGCCGCGCACTGGTTGAGAAGCACGTGGACTTTGCTGGAGGATCCTGGCCCCTGTCCGGGACCTTCAGCGACAACGCCTCGTCCCACGGGACGCGTTCTCCGCGGTCCTCGGACTTCCTACAGCCCGTGTCACCAGTGTGGTTCGATCTGTGTCGTGCAGTTCGGGTGTGTGTGTGTCAATGGTGTCGGCATTGAAAAACACTTCGTTTAAGAACCGACCCGGTTTGGGGCACTTGATGCGACTCGGTGCTCACAGTGGACTTTGGAGAGACAGGGGTGTGTGGGGGAACCACATGAAGCACGGAAGGGAATGTGTGCTGGAAATCCTTATTTATGATTATGGTTATATTGTGTGCGTTGAAATGCTTGTTTGTGACTATGGGTATGTCGTGTGTGTTGAAATGCTTGATTGCGTGTATGTCGTGTGTGTTGAAATGCTGGATTGTGATTGTGCATGTTGTGTGTGTTGGAATGCTTATTTGTGACTATGTGTGTGTTGGTGTGAATAAATGGGTGTTGTATTGTAATCTTTCTTGTGTGGTCTCTTGCGGGGCGTGTGAGGTCAGTCACTCCCTTCACTCCCATCTAGACCGATCCTGTCAGGGCAGACCTCCAGGGGTCGGTCGTGACACTTTTATTCGATCAAAGATGGAGATTTCAGGCAGAGCCTATTATTCTTCCAATCTATCCTTGCTAAGCTAAATTATAGGAGAGAGAGAGAGAGAGAGAGAGAGAGAGAGAGAGAGAGAGAGAGAGAGAGAGAGAGAGAGAGAGGGGAACTCTGAAACCTTTTATTCGATCAAAGATTGAGATTTCAGGCACAGCCTATTATTCTTCCAATCTATCCTTGCTAAGCTAAATTATAGCAGAGAGAGAGAGAGAGAGAGAGGAGAGAGAGAGAGAGAGAGAGAGAGAGAGAGAGAGAGAGAGAGAGAGAGAGGTCAGAATTCTGAAAACTTTTATTCGATCTAAGATGGAGATTTCAGGCAGAGCCTATTATTCTTCAAATCTATCCTTGCTAAGCTAAATTATAGCAGAGAGAGAGAGAGACTCAAGACTCAAGACTCAAAAACTTTATTACTCAAGGATAGAGATTTTAGGCAGTGCCTATTCTTCCAATCTGTCCTTGCTATTCTACAACATTCAACTAAACAAACTGCACATATTAATAATGACAGAAACAATGGGAAAAAAAAAAAATATATATATAATATATAGCAACATTATAATATTAACAATAACAATAGTAATAAGAATAATAATTATTAAAAAAAAAAAAAAATCCATTACAAAATTACACACAGTCAAACACATACGCTCGCGCGCTCACATGCATGCACACGCCCACACATACACGCACGCATGCGCATACCCACATCCACCACACACACACACACACACACACACACACACACACACACACACACATTTTCATTAGATAATATAGAGGCAAGCATAAAAGTAGGGCGTTGAGACTATGATCAAAAGGTTAGATTTATTGTTCAAGTAAATGTTTAAGTACTGCTGATTTGAAGGACGGCAGTGATTGACATGTTTTGGCAGACGGAGGAAGAGAGTTCCACACAGATGGACCAAAAAATGCAAAACTAGATTTGAACAAATCAATGCGGACACGTGGTAGAATGTAATTATTTGAATCATATCGCGTTGTTGCCATTTGGATAAACTCAGCAAGATATGTTGGCGCCATGTTTGCATGGACTTTAAACATTAGTACTGCCTTACTATAGGTCAGTTGGCTCTGCAGTGGTAACATCATTAGTTTTGCCGATTTGAACCTGAAGACCTAATCGTAAGATGAAAAAAAGCCCCCCCATGATTTTCTATTCAAGTTGTTTTAAACCTGTGAATGTAACTACATTACCTGTCTTCGTGTGAGGAGACCTTTAGCGAACGTTCTCGGTTGTTGTTTACTGTGTTATGTTCAGTCTGTGTTGAGTCTGATGCCTGTTTGTTTAGTCCAGTGAACCTCCCCCCAGCCCATCATGCGAGTGGGCTTTTAGAATTGACAGCATATATGCCAGACTGTACTGACTGCGGGGTTCCAGTACCCTTCCTCTTTCCCTTCAGTTTCTTCCTCCCCTCTCTTCCGCGGGGGACTCACCCAAGTCTTGCGCTGTTGGGGCCGCGCACTGGTTGAGACACAAGGGCTTTGCTGAGGATCCCGATCCCTGTCCGGACCTTTCAGCGACAAACGCCTCGTCCCACCGGGACGCGTTCTCCGCGTCCCGTACTTCCCCACAGCCCCGTGCCATCAGTGTGGTTCGCTATGTGCGTGCGAATTCGGTGTGTGTGTGTCAATGGTGTCGGCATTGAAAGACCCTTCGTTCAAGAACCGACCCGGTTTGGGGCACTTGATGCGACACGGGCTCACAGTGGACGTTGGAGGGCAGGGTGTGATGGGAATCACAACGAAGCACTGGAAAGGAATGTGTGAGGGAATGTGGTTTAAATGCTTAGTTATGATTATAGTATATTGTGTGATCCGAAATGCTTTGTTTGGTGACATGTATGTCCGTGTGTGTTGAAATGCTTGATTGCGTGTATGTCGTGTGTTGAAATCTGATTGTGATTGTGCAGTTGTGTGCGTTGGAATGCTTATTTGTAACTAAGTGTGTGTTGGTGTGAATAAAAGGGGGTGTTTGTATCGTAATCTTTCCTTTGTGGTCTCTTGCGGGGCGTGTGCGTTCAAGTCACTCCCTGTCACTCCCATCTAACCGATCCTGTCGGGAGGGCAGACCACCAGGGGTCGGTTCGTGGACACACGCCAAGGACCAGTCATCTTTCAGCAACATTGGCCTGTCGCGGACAGGTGTCAATGCACAGCGCTACATCCACCAGGTGCTCAACCCCATGTCGTTCCTTTTTTGCACAAAAACCCAAACTGGACATTCGAACAGGACAATCAAGACCACACACAGCCAGGGCCACCCAGCAAATTCATCACATAACTACGCAATGTGCTGCCTGGCCACCCTCAGTCCGATTTAAACTCATAGGGGGGGAACATTTTAGGGATGAACTTGCAGACGGTTTTGACCTCCTGCGTCCCTGACCAGCAACAGCGGCTCAACTTCACCAGGCACGTCTCATAGTGTGGGCTTGTGTTGAAGGGGAACGCATCAACCACCTGGACCCACTACAATGAGCCGCAGGTGTCAAGCAGTTGTCCATGCAAATGGTGGCCAACACACGGAATTAGGACTTCAAGCTGGATTCTGTGTCACGGTACCTTGGATTTTCCACACAAAGATCATAGTGCTGAAGACATTATCACACATTACGGTGAATGAATCAAATCACGTTGAATTCACGCTCCACTCGGTACAATTGTGACCAATAAAATCGCCCCTAAACTTCAGCATTTTTGCTTTCGTTTCGCGTTTTTTTATGGAAAGTCAGTATATATAGCTTGCTGCTTTTTGTTTCCACTGTTTGCATGGGTTTTCTCAGATGTTTTTTGATTTGTTCACTGAAAAAATCATCCACTGTTCTGCATTGTTCCCATTTCTGTTCTAAATATTTAAAGTTGCTATTGGTGGTTTTACATAGTATAAATGCATTTTCTCTGTTAAGGCATAGATTACACTCTATTATGAAATGTATTATATGGAAGCTGCTCTTTTTAAGATTTTCCAAGATATGTTGTAGTCTTGTTTTCATCTTTAAGTTTTCCAAATGTATTTAACCAGTTCTGTTTGGTTTTTGTATCTTTCTTTGTTAATGATTGTCTATGATTGGCATATATAGTTTTAAATTGGATTTTCATCGTTACCTACATGTGTTTCATTCTTCTGCAATCTCTGATGTTACAGAGGCTTTGTACACAATAGTGTTTGTAGAAGCCATTTGTTGTTTAGGAGACACAGTGTCTTTTTGTACAATTTGCATAGATTTCCTTTCGTCACCCTCATTTTATCTGTGGCTTGCTTTATTCAATTTTAATTGCTGAAATCATGACATTTTTAAGATTCGGTATACATGAATAGATAAATTTAATGTTGTTTGTGAATATCTTAAATAAGTTGTGGACTTTTTTGGAACGGGTGGATGTCAAGATTTAAAAATAAAATTATTTTCCCTACGTTTGTCTTGACTCTTCATCAATGTGGATGGATAATCCTTTTTTCCTGTTCTTTCTGTAATCTATTTGTGTCTTTGCTGGATCGTATCGTAATTCATAATTGGGTAGCCACGTTATGTAACCTTCTTGGTATTCATCTGTAGCATTGTTGAATGCTGATTCGTGTTACATGACAAATTAGATAGTCTTTTATTTATGCCTCTGGGTGTTTGTTTTTTCATTAAGGAAGGTGGTGATTGCTTTTGAATGATTACATGAACATGCGTATCATTTGTTTTTTTGTATGGTTTATAATGTATGTTGGTTGAGGTCTACGTTATGTCTAAATAATTCACTATCTTTTGTTGCCTTCTATGGTGATTTTTAAGTTTGGGTGTGGCACATTTACACACTTCTTTTTTTTTCTTATTTTCCAATATTCCTGGGTGTTCCATTCGAGCACTGCAAGCCCGTCATGCCCTGTACACTCCCGTTGTTTTCCCAAGTTTTTTTTTCAAGTTTTTTTTTAAATGTTGGATTACATGAACACGACAAGATGCCAAGTTTCGGCACCATCATATATCCCATTAAACATCAAAGTTGAGTTCCTGCTTGTGCCTTAAATCCAGGTTTTTCATTTTTACTGTGCAGTAAAGTTTTCTTTGTATGGAAAAACTGCTCCCAACGTTGAGCAATTTGAATTCAACAGACTTTAAAAAGAAAAAATCAACTACAAACAATCCATTAAAAATAATCTGTTCGCTAAACCCCTGCTACATACGGAAATGATAGGACAGACGGAAAACTTCATCAAAAATATAGATGAAAGCATTTTTTTCTATTAAAACCCCAAATGCTAAAATAGAAGATAAAAATAATACGACTTCAAATCATAGCGAGTACACCATCCATTGAAGAAATGAAAACATTTGAAGACAAAATGAAAAGAATTATAGCCAACCTAGAATTCCAAAAACATATAATAAATTCCAAACAGCGTAGAATAGAAAATTTAAACAAATCAAAATGATTAAAAAAATGGTGAAGGCGGATAACACCAGCAACTTATATAAAATAGAACTTGAAGAGTACTCAAAACGTCATGACAAAAACATTCAAAGAAAATTCCAGAAAATAGAGACAATGGCTACAGAATGATCCATATCAGAAGAAAGAAAAGGAACTTGTACACCAAATGCACCTAGGTGACAGAGTAAGAAGACCACCGCAGCTACAGAAGCTTTATTACACTTAAAGACCACAAACCAATTCTTGAATAATCCAACATGTAGATTGATAAACCCTTCAAATCTGAACTAGAAAAAGTTATTTCAAAAAAAAAAACTATCTGAGAGAAAACTCCATAAAAAACATAAAGAAAACCCTGGGACTCAGTCTCTGAAAAATACACATATTGAAGATCACACAATGGTTTAAAAAAAACTCAAGAACACAAGAAAATACATTTTTAAAAAGACAACATTTGACATTGTAGATTTCTGTCCATTCTATAGATTGAAAAAAGTACTTACTAAAGCTATAACATTTGCACACCACGTACACAGAAAATATCACGGTCAGAAATGGAAATCAGTTTTCCTACCAAAGAAATCTTATAATGCACAGTAGAAAGGAAAACATGGATATAAGAATTCATAGCAGGGAACTAACTTTTGATGTCACAATGGGGATCTTATGATGGTTCTGACTGAAACTTGCGATCTTGTCGTACTGTTCATGTTACCAACATTAAAAAAAAAACTTGGGAACAAAATCGACTGTACAGGGATGACGGCCTTGTCGCTCTGAATGGACAACTCATAGGGATATTGAAATAAGATAAAAGTATTGGGTAAAATTTGCCACATCCCAAAAACGTAATAATCACCATAGAAGCAAACAATAAGATATGTGAATTTATTTAGACATATTGGAGGGAAGAGAAGGGGGAGGGAAGATGGGTTCATGCCTTTCTCATTGTGAAAGACAAATGCATGTGTGACTTTTGAATTTTTCCTCTAAAAACACAAAAAAAAACAAACACACTATAAAAAACAAACAACCTCGTACGTCCAACTCTGTGTATTCGGCCGTTATGACCCTTGTGATCTATTATCACAAGCCCAAGACAAATGTTTTGTTCTCTTCTTCTATCTCTCTCATCTCTCTCTCCTCTCTCTCTATCTCTCTCTCTCTCTCTTCTCATCTCTCTCTCTCTCTCTCTCTCTCTCTCTCTCTTTCTCTCTTCTTCTCTCTCTCTCTCTCTATTTCTCTCTCTCTCTCTCTCTCTCCATCTTTCTCTCTCTCCTCTCTTTCTCTTCTCTCTTTCTCACACACACACCACAACAGCACACACACACAACACACACACACACACACACACACACAAACAACACACAACACACACACACACACACACACACACACACAACAAAACTCACAACGCTGCATATACTCGCTTGCTCTGAAACAGAGAGAGAGAGGGACGACCGAGAGAGAGATGAGAGATGCGAGACCCGAGATGAAGAGGCCCAGAGAGATGGAGACGAGAGAAGATTGAGAGCGAGTGCAGAGAGAGAGAGAGAGTGCGACTGAGACAGAGACAAAGACAGACAGACATATAAGACACTTAGACAGGCAGACAGAGAGAAGGGGAGGGGAAAGAGATGGGATGTTTGTTTTTTACACTCAACGTGAAGGGGAAGATCCTCATCCACAACCCACACACACACACACACCCCAACACTCACACACAACACACTCACACACACACACACCACTACACACTCACACACACAACACACCTCAACACAACACACACCACACACACACGCACGCCAAGCACGCTCGCTCCTCGCACGCTACGCACAGCACAACAGAACTTCACACTAAAAAACACAAGCACGAAACTCACACGCACACTACACACTCGCGCGCGCGCGCGCGCTTACACTCACTACCCAAACAAAACACACACATCACACACACTCACATCTCACACACCACACACACACACACACACACACCACAACAACTACACACACAATTTATTTTTTCCCACGTGCTCATTATAGAAAATCCTTTATGTCATATGATGCCACGTGCGTTAACGGCGTCTATTACTGACAGTAACCCCCCCGCCCCCCCCCCCTCGTGCAGGGAGACAGACAGATTTTGGCATGGAGGAAGGTGGGGAAAGAGGAAGGTATACTGCGAGAGGTAGGTTCAAAAAGATCGATTTGGGGTCACAGTTGCAGACAGTGCTCTTTGTGGATTGAGGCGAGGGATGAGGTAGGGATTGGAGTTAGGACTAAGAGAGAGAGAGAGCGATCGAGACGTGGAGAGAGAGAGACGAGAGGATGAGAGAGAGAGAGACTGGAGATGAGGTGTGTCGAAGAGAGAGAGCACCATGAGTGTAGAGTGAGAGTGGAGAGATCTCCTCTCCGTATTTGCCTCAGTATTGTATAAGTTGTTTATATTAACCGTTGTGTTTATTTAAAGGTTAACATATCATTCTCATCTCAATTTTATTTCTTTCTCCCATTCACTGTTGTTGTCGTCGTCGTCGTCGGTCGTCGTCGTCGTCGTCGACGTTGTCGTTGTTTGTTGTTGTTGTTGGTCGCTGCTGTCAGTTGTCTTTGTGTTGTTTTTGTAGTTTGCATGTTGGATCCATATAGTGTACACATTTCAATCATGTATCTTGAATGCAGCACGCAGTTGTAGAGTTCACTGTATTGATTTTGGTCTTTGCACAAAACAGTCTGCTCTCACCCCCCCCCGGCTCCCACTAGCCTACCCTCCCTCCTCTGCCTCCCCTTCTACCAGGGAGTTGTATCAGGGTACCTATAACCATAAATGACGAGGAGGTGGTGGTGTGAGGTGATGGAAAAGAGGGAGAGGGCGGGGGGGGGGTGAGTATTTCTTTGACTGCCCTTTTTGCTGTACAGCCATACCTATGGTCTTTCTTCTGATTACCTTTTCATATTCATGCTATGTTTTCTTTTGGAGGGGAAACACTGTGTTGTTTATGTTTGTGTATGTGTATGGGTGCTGGTGTGGGTGTGCGTGGTGTGTGTGCTGTGTGTGTGGGTTGAGTGATGTGTGTGTGCTGTGCGTGCGTGCAGTGCGTGCGTGAGTGCTGTTGCGTGTTTGTGGTGTGTGTGTGTGTATGCGTGCGTGGCGATGCGTGCGGTGCGTGCGTGCGTGGCGTGCGTAGTGTGTGCGTTGTGTGTGTGTGTTATAACAAAAACACTCCACGTATAGTCATTTCGGTGATGATCTGCCCCCCTCATGAACAGTATGCTTCTTTTTCCTTGTTAATTTGTTAGTTAGTTATGTATATCAAGCTTTACCATTTCTGCTGACAACCGTAACTGCTTTCTGTAAACGTGCTCTTGTACGTTTGCGCGATGTTCTAGGATGTATGTTACAAAATATAGAGGACGGGTATTGATGAATTCAGGCCAAGAGGCAACAGGAAAATGGTCATTGCAACAGTGGACCTCCTCAGGGATGATAAAACCTCTGGCTGCCAGGACCCCAAACTGACTGACAGGAAACACAGGCACAGAACATTGGAAACAGCATAACAGCAGGAGTACGCTGGCATTGCCGGATTCTTTGGATGGGTATTAAATTGAGCTATTACATCTTTGGCCTTTTTTCAGTGATGGAGACATAGTACTCATCTTCATGACCGTAAATAAACACTGACCAAACTAGTCTTTAACGAGAGAGTATCTGGTTGAAGATGCATTAACGACACTGAACGCTTAATGTGACCAGGAAAGTCACTTCACTAGAGTCAAGGCAGTGGGATGCAAATGTCTGTTGTGGCAAAAACTCCAGTGTGTGAGTGACTGGCAGGAGAGGACTCCTCCGGTACCATTGACAGAATGACACCCAGTGCCCATATTGATGCCACAAACTACATTGCGCTGAAGTGGCTTGAACCGAATGTGACTTAAGAACATCAGAGAACGATGAGACGATCGAATGTAATCAAAGAGATTAGCAATGCTGAATAGTTCACATGATAACATTGGACATGAACCCCTGCCATTACTGCAAGGTAAAACTAGTTTTTTCCATTCAGTATCTTTCCAATATAGGCACCAGGTACAATTGGCATGCGATGGTAATGAAACTATACATCCATCAAAACTTCCTCACAACATCCATCACAAAATACCCCCCAACCTGTTTTTGTGTTTTCTTGAAAAGCACTGCACTATATAGATAACTCCCCCCCCAACTGACAAGACACACGTTTATACACGATCCCACCCTACATCCCCCTGATATGGAATAAATCTGCCCCACTTGCCCAGCCTGGTAAGAGAGATATAATTTTAACAAAGTCTCACAGGACGAATATTTCATTAGATGGGGCAAAACATTCGCCTTGATAATTATCCGGTAAATCACAGAGCACAGAATTTAAGAAGTCCATGAAAAAAACATATCTAAGATGTGCAATGGGTTTCATGAAATCGGGAGTGACAATCAGTTATCTGACAACCTGTAAATCAAGAACATGAAGACTGTGAAAATGCAATGTCCCTGAATGTACCTTTATATCAACTCCATGATAAATCTAAGGATCTTTAACTTTGGCATCAGAATTGACAGGTACTATGTTTATGCGATTGTGTTGACATGGGGAATATTGAAATTACAGTCGTGATACGAGGCGACATGCATGGTGTGGGGCTTACGGAAACGCCGCCTGACATAGGTTTACCTCGCCAAATTCAACACCCGAAGTTTGAGGCTTCCCGCAAAGTAGGCTAAATGTGACGGAATAAAATCGGTTGTTTTTGAGGTCCATGCTGTGAGATTTGGAGAATGACCTTTGGTTAAAGTCTCCACCCACACGCCTGTTACACCCATGGTGGATCAGCATGGATGTTGTTAGTGATGTCCATCTACTCATCTCACTACCTATGACTTAAGGTCGCGTAGCCTATTGTCACCGCGTTCCCCCCCCCCCCCCCCCCCCCCCCCCCCTTACAATAAAAACCCCCCCCCCCCCCCTTCGCTTGCAGGAGAGAGGCTACTAAACCATAAAACAACGCAAGAGGACTAAGGATACCAAACAATGTTGCACGCCAGTTCATGTCCGTGCGTGGGCATTGTCGGTCGACCATTATCACTGGTGATTCACGCCTGCACCACATATTGTTTGTTTCTTTTTGTCCACACATCGATAGTGGTACCTGGGCACGCTCCCTATAATGTTCAACGTCTGTCAGCCTTCATCCTAAGGATATGGGCTGTCTTTTATGCCATTACTATCTGAAGAGTCTAGGAGGCTAATGATAATCACCATGGCATTTGAAGTGAGTGTCTTGGACACCGTGGCTGTTTTCTGCGAAGGGGGTGTAACGTTGATGACTCCAGGTAAGTCTTAGTTGATCACTAGATGGGGGGTTTGTTTATGTCATAATTATATGATCATGAAATTTCATGTCGGTTTAGTCGTAGTGGCTCACACAAGTCAATGGTCCCGTCACAGAGCAATTATCCCTAGCCACACACTGGACAACAAGAACTATGTTGTAAACGATTTTGAACACCCCTCCCCAAAACAAACACACACCGCACACATCATCACACACACACACACTCCACACCACACAACACACACACACTCCAAACACCACACACACCAACACACACTCACACCACACACACGTCACATCACACTCACACACACACACACACACACACCACACAACACACACCACACACACGCCTTTCTATGTGAACTGATCGACTTTCAGCCAGGCATTTATATCTTCAAGGGCAGGAAGAAGGGTTGATGAGTGTGGGGGTTTTTAAAGGAATGTATTGGTGTGTAATGTCACAGTCCAAAACACTGCACAGATAGTAAGTATTTCGCCTGGGCGTTTCACCCCTCCCATAGTTGGTCTCATTTCAACTTCATGTCTCAGGAGACTTTTTGTTGGTGTGTAAAACAAACCTATCATAGCACTTCGCAGCCCTGTGGCGGGGAGACACGTGAGTCACTATCCCAGATTTCTAACCCGTCAGTGAGGTAGAGTTGCCACTTCGTTACACCTTCCAAGACTTGGTGTGCTAGCTCTCTTCCCGTTCAGGGAGTCTTGAAAGTCGTCTTATGTGGCTCCAATTGAGTCCTGGTCTAGACTAGCGCTGATGGGGGATTTGGATCCGATGACACTATTTTGCCAGATGCTGAGGTTAGATTTAGTTTTGCGACCTGGTTAGGGTATTTTATCATTTGGAATGCACGAAAGTGAATTGTTCACATTTCTTATTTTCTCGCCTGCAACCAAACAGTCTGAAATACTTCCCCCACCCCCACTCCCCCTTCTAGTCTAAGTCTTTCGTATTGCAGCAAGATCACAGTGGTGCTTCTTGTTATACGTCTGCGCTATTTGGAAATTCGGCTCACTCATTCCCCTTTCTCTCTCCTGTTCGCACTCCTCTTGGCCTGCTCACTCATTAAGTCCCTTTCCTTTCCTCCCCTACTTCTGTCAATTTTACCAGTGCCTGTCCTTTTCACTCTTCTTGAGAATTTGTTCCCCTGTCTACCCATTATATGTCTCACCACTTAACGCTTTCCACTCGTGTGTCTTTTACCAACTCCCACTTAACCCTAGCTTCTGCATTCTGTCGCTCTGTTCCCAATATCTTTTTTTTCTCCTTTGGCCAATTTTTCTTGTTGGGTTTCTTCACTGTTTTTCATCTATGCGTCTTCTCTCTCTCTCTCTCTCTCTCTCTACTCTCTCTCTCTCTCTCTCTCTCTCTCTCTGCTGATATCCTCTCATCAGATACTTAGACTTATATGTGATTAGATGGGAAAAAATAAAGTTATGGTATTTAGAAAGGTGAGGTATCTTTCAAGTTCAGAAAAAAAAAATGGGTTTATAAAGGAAATAAGGTAGTGAATGTTGTAAATAGTTATGGCTCTGAGGCTTTATAATCTTACAACTAATGTATCAGTTGAATGTGCTG